>WNNJ02002686.1:0-68135 GCA_012934845.2 Pomphorhynchus laevis
TAGCGATATTTTCCAGCAAATTATCAATTTTTAATAAAATCGATAAAAAAAACATTTTTGATTACATGTTTTTAAAATATGCATCCGAAGCTAAAGCGTGACATATATATGTCAAAAAAAATGTAAAGTATGTTTTGTTAAAATTCTCATGTTTTAATCACAATTTAATCATAATTGTAACCACCTTGTACGTTGTTCTGCCTTCCTAAGGATTCTCCAACACTAATATCATGCATTAATGCGTTCGATGATGGTCGATTGGAGACAGCGACGCTTTCAGAATATCGTCTTCCGGAACCAGGGAACCTTGATCGCCGTATAGGACTGGAATCGAATAAATGCTCTTGTCCAACGAACATTGAAGCCGCTGTAGCTGGATTTGGTGCATGAAACGATGGCGTCAGAGGTAATATACCAAACGGAGTAGCAGGATATCCTAAAAAGTTTGAAAAAAAAATAAGTAATGCCCATTTTCAAAGATTTATATGCAATAAGAAAATTTTAATCCGTATGCACTCAATGCTTATTAAGTCAAATGATTTGCTATAACCGTCTTCTAGCTCTTATATTTTTCTAACATTTCCTATTCTTGGAAAGAGAAAAATATCGATTAATCAATATATCGTTTATTAAATAATATAATGACAACTTGTATCATGTAATTCAGAATAAAATGAAAATATCGCAGATATATACTGTAAACGTATTGCTGCCATGGAGCTATCCGTCAGACTGTGATTCGAAAATGGAGATAATCCATGTAGAACATAAAAATACATTTTAATTGTGATTAGACATTGATGATATAATTTTACATTTGTATTGATTTATTTTTAAATGAACATTTCGTCGACTAACGCTGAAACTTCACAAGAACATGAAGTTCAGCCTCAAATAGCTATATTAATTAATAATTAAAAAATAATTCTGATCGCTTTGTTACATTATGAAATGTCTTCTCATTATTGAAATCAACGAATTCCAAAAGCAGCTAAATATATGAGGCATAATTATATCTGATATGCATTGCATGAAATCCTCAAAAATGCCGGAATTTACATACAATAAGTTATGTCTTATGATATTAGCGATATTTTATATTTTAATGTTTAATATTCAATATATATATCTCGTTATATTTATTTAGACAATCGACCCAGTGGTGATGATTATCGAAGGAAACTAGCATACAATTTATCACAGCAGCATACCGATGTTAGCAGCAGTGGAGATCACAGACGGCCACCGTTTCATCGTCGTCGTGGTGGTAGCTCTAATCAGGGTGGACGTTTGTTCGATGGAAATAGTGCGGGTTCTCAATCAAAGCAATACTATGACAGTGGTGGTGCATCTAAATCGGGCTCAAGCCGTGGCCGCGGTTCCAACACTCGGAACTTTTCTCAATCCAGCCAGGCTGATATTGCTCATCGTGGGGCTGGCGGTGGCAGTAGTAACTCTAACAGGAGTAACCGTTGAACTGTGTTTATCTATCCAATTTCTTTCTCAACTATTTTTATACTTTTCTACTTTTCTTGCAAATTTGTTAAGTGTGTTATACATATTATAGAATGGAAAATTGTTCATCAAATTGGTTTTCTTCATTCAATGACCTCTGCGTGTCTGTTCATCTACGTCTATATAAAGATTTTGGTTTTGATCTTTACAAAAATATATTGGCGGGTTTAATTTTTCTGGAGAAGTTGGTCTTTGATACCAAATCCGGATCGCTTTGTTACATTATGAAATGTCTTATCAGTATTAAATTCAACGAATTCACAAAACAGCCAAATATATAAGATACATGATTATATCTGATACACATCACTAGAATTTATGGAAAATACCGGGATTTACATACAATAAAATATATCTTATGTTCTCTAGTGGCCCTGAATTTTTTTATAAATTTTCATAAGACACAAGCTTAAAAAAATTCAAAAAGATTTATATTGCGTATGTTGTTTTCAGCATGATTATAAATTAATTTTATTTTTCAAAATATTTAAATGTAAGATATGTTTTATATTTTACTGCCAAATATATAATTGCTTTAAAATATCGAATAATTTTTATACAGTTTATAAGTAACTTATCTGAAAAGGTTGAAATCTGGTCGTTCACAAAATATATTTGAAACGCTTAATCATTAATAATTTTTCATGCATAATAATTAATAAAATATTAAATTACTAGCATATAAATTTAATTACCGCATTATTTTATTATATAAAACATTTGTTTTGTTTAATTTTATATCTAATAGTCAGCGTCCAATATAAAAAATGTGTTATACACATTTGGTTATAACAAAAACAGTAAAAATTAGTAATAATTTTACAAGTCAACTCTGCAATTTATCAGCAGCGATCTAACATTTACATGCGCCTTTAAATCCAGAATCCCCTACCTTAACTCAATTCGTAATATTTAATATTAATATTTAATATTTATAGTATAACATCATAATGTATTTGATAATTTGATTTTAAATAATAGATTGAACATTAAATATACTAACAAGGTCGAATTTAAAAATCTCCACATAAAAGATGTGGAGATATTTCGATGTTTTCAAATATATTATTTTTTAAATTAAAATTGAAATTTAAAATAAAACTCAATTTTTATGAATTTACTAATAAATAATTGACTTTGTATTAGAATAACATATCAGCCCAACATATCAACGTGTCTAAATGCATTCCACTGATGTATTAAATCCTATGAAATTTGATGCAAATTATATTATTTTTTTTTCATAAAAATTTCAAGCTTAAGAGTATAAATTAATTTTTAATGATATTTTGTTCATTTATGTATTTTACGATTTTCTAGTGTCTTTTATTTATATTTAAATGATTTTGAATAAAGTATGTAGTTGCATATTAAAGCAGTTCATAAATTTCATTATTTTATTTATTATATTTAATATTATGTGGTATCCATGGATGTAAATGCAAAAATATGTTTCTTGTAAGTTTTAATATATCATCTTTACGATATAAATTAATAATAGTTTTAATATGCTAATTTTTGTTAATATCTGTATATAGGCCTTCATTATTAAATTGCTTTGAAGCTTTAAATATGTATAATAAAATAACTTCTAACAAAGAACTGAAATTAAATGTATACAAACCACAAAGTTGATAAGATTGAAAAAATGGAGTCGATTGGTATAATGCCTGTGGAGTAACCAGGCCAGATGAGGCAAAAGCTGCAGGATTTACAATATAATACGCTGGTGTGTATTGAATGCTACCGGGCTGGGGCATTATTGGGTTATTAATCTGTATGGCTTGCTGCTGTTGGCTTAAAGCAGCAAGATTGTATGCGTATACTTGGGCTTCTGAGCTTGGTAGTTGCTGGTTATAATCTATTAGAAAACGTTATTAAGTAATTAAAAAGCAACGGTATATTAAAAATCATATATAGAAGATTAAAATTTACCATTTATAGATAAAAATCTTGATTTTTAATTTATGTTGATCATATGTTATCCCAAAAACATTAAAAGTACTATTCTTTATTTTTAATTTTTAAAATTTCGACTTATCTACTCTAGCTTGTAATTTGAAGTTATAACATAAAGTTATAATTTGAAGTTATAACATAATTTGAAGTTATAACAATAACTAGATTACATATACTAAATTATGCAATTTATATGTAATATCATAAAACATTTAATAATTAGCGACGTAATGCGAAATTATAAACATGCTAAGTATGGGTGTAAAAACTGCTATACATAAAGTACAATTTTATTTATTACAGAAACATCTTGTTTTTCATCCTATAAAGTTTTAGAATATTCTCTCAGTACTCCTACTATTGATTTTGAAGTTGAGGATTAGTAAGTTTAAAATTGTTATCAAATAATGTAATTTTTGAATTTTAGACTTTTCATTGAAAACAATAATAAAATGTTTATAATATAATTGATTTTTAATAAAATATATAATTATTAATTTATTTTTATATATAATCCATAATATAATATATTATAGTACTATCTATAATATAATATAGATTATATTATAGATATTGTATAGCGCTTCGGTATTATTTTATTTTCAGGTTTAAATAAAACAAAATATAAAAATTGTAATTCACATGTTCTGTGATATAAGTTCTTGAATATAAGTTTATTGATTGAAAACTGATTTAGAACATATTAATAAATTGAACATCTTGCACATTGTAGTTAGAATCTTTATTATAAACTAATACAATTAGTATTAGTTAATACTAATTGTATGAACTTCTTCTCAAGTTCATCTGCTGAAATTCTAGGATGACAGTGTAATTCAAAAATATTAAACATAATAAAAACTATTATAAATATTTAAATATCTTTTTTATCTTTTAAACTCATTATTTACAAACCGTTTCACGACAATATATAAATAATTATAAATAATAGTAGTTTTGATAATCATCTAGATTTTGCGTGCAAATGAAATATGACATCCAAGATTTTATTTTACTAAACAATTTTAGAAGTTAAAGAAATAATTTCAGCTTTTTATACCTTTCTGATTGGGATAGTTTACATTAGAATTAAATCCGCTTTCAATTACTACGTTATTATCAGCCGGATCCAATACATCATCTGTATTTGAAGATGATGAAAGTCTGGTGCCTACGCAATGTCAATACAGTGTATACATCAATTCAAGCAGTATTTTAAAAACAAAAATTATAATATACATTACAAATGTGATGTCTCTAGTTTAAAATAAATCAAAATGAAATCAATCAAATTAAAGTTAGTTAGCAATCATATTTAAAGTGATAATTAGAAAAGTACTCATTTTAGCATACAAAGAATAATATTTATAAAGATTATAAATAAATTGTGAAATTATATTCTATTCTATTTAATTTTATCTATCTTTTGTAAAGCACAAAATATTTATACAAAATTTGATAATTTAAAAATTTCAAAATTTTAAACAAACCTTATTTACAAAATGATGGGTATCTAAGCAGATGAACATAGACACAAACATTATACATCCTTTTATTTAAGGATTTTGATCTAGCCCATGCAAGGTCTTTGCTCTAACTCATAAAATGATATTGCTCTAACTCAAGCAGGGCTTTCGCTCCAACTCATGCAAGGTCTTTGCTCTAACTGATCCAAGGCATTCGCTCCAACTCATACAAGGCCTTTGCTTTAACTCATAAAAGACTATTGCTCTAACTTACGCAAGGCTTTCGTTCTAACTCAAGTAAGGACATTCCTCTAACTCAAGCAAGGCTTCGGCTTTAACTCAAGCAACGCTTTCGCTTTAACTCATACAAGGCCTTTGATCTAACTCATGCAAGGATTTTGCACTAGCTCACGCAAGGCTTTCGCTCTAACTCATAAAAGACTTTCGCTTCAACTCACGAAAGGATTTTATCCCAACTCATACAAGGCTTTTGCTTTAACTCAAGTAAGCCCTTTGCTCTAACTCATAAAAGGATATTGCGCTAACTCAAGCAAGGCTTTTGCTCTAACTCATAAAAGAATATTGCGCTAACTACGCAAGGATTTCACTCTAACTCATAAAAGGCCTTTGCTCGAACTCATAAAGGGCTATTGCTCTAACTCATGCAAGGCTTTCGCTCCAACTCATGCAAGGCCTTTGCTCTAACTCATAAAATGCTATTGATCTAACTCATGCAAGGCTTTCGTTCTAACTCAAGCAAGGATATTTATCGAACTCAAGCAAGGCTTTCGCTTAAATTCATGCAAGGCCTTTGCTCTAACTCATAAAAGGCTTTTACTCCAACTAAAGCAAGGCTTTTGCTCTAACTCATCAAAGGCTTTTGCTCTAACTAAAGCAAGGCTTTTGCTCTAACTCATACAAGGCTTTTGCACCAACTAAAGCAAGGCTTTTGCTCTAACTCATGAAAGGCTATTGCTATAGCTCATACAAGGCTTTCGCTCCAACTAAAGCAAGGCCTTTGCTCTAACTCATAAAATGCTATTGCTCTAAGGCCTTTGCTCTAACTCATACAATGCTTTCGCTCCAACGTAAGCAAGGCTTTCGCTCTAACTCATACAAGGCTTTTGCTCCAACTAAAGCAAGGCTTTTGCTCTAACTCATAAAAGGATATTGCTCTAACTCGTAAAAGGGTATTGCTCTAACTCATACAAGGCATTCGCTCCAACTAAAACAAGGCCTGCTCTAACTCATAAAAGGCTATTGCTCTAACTCATGCAAGGCCTTTGCTCTAACTCATAAAAGGCTATCTAACTCATACAAGGCATTCGCTCCAACTAAAACAAGGCCTGCTCTAACTCATAAAAGGCTATTGCTCTAACTCATGCAAGGCCTTTGCTCTAACTCATAAAAGGCTATTGCTCTAACTGATGCAAGGCTAACTCTAACTCATACAAGGCTTTCGCTTCAATTAAAGCAAGGCCTTTGCTCTAACTCATGCGAGGATTTTACTCCAACTAATGCAAGGCCTTTGCTATATCTTGTAAAAGGCTTCCACTCCAACTCACGCAAGGATTTTACTCCAACTCATGCAAGGCTTTTACTCCAACTCAAGCAAGGCTTTCGCTTAAATCAAGCAAGGCTTTCGCTTAAACTCAAGTAAGGCTTTCGCTTTAATATCATTAATTTCTTTGCCTTTTGTTTTCATACATGTTTTCTAATTTGTCTTTTATCTACAAGCTTTTGAACTTTGATTAAAGTTCAAAATATCTTTGATTATCTTTTATTCTTTGGTATATAAGATCGTAAATCCGATTTAAAGATTGTATTTACGATTTTTGGTAAATTTTGAATTTCAGTGTTATTTTTCTACTTTGTTTTGTTCATACATGTAGTTTAGCAACTTATTTGATTCTTTATATATACATTGTGATTAAACATGTGGTTTTATTTTTTGAAACCACATGTATAAAATAACAGTTGCAGCTAAACTACTGTATATTTCCTAGTTTTCAAAAGAAAATAGTATAGTCTAGGTTCCTTATATAATTGAGATTAAAGTTATAATATTTGAAAAATACAAAAATCTAGATAAAACATTTCACAAATTAAAAAGTTTGACATATTTGCAATGTACTAATGTATTAGCAAGATCTGCATTATCAGCGGGTCACATTAAATTTTCAATATTAAAATGCAGCTTAATGGAATATGAAAATAATAAAAAATAAAAAAAAAACAATAAAAAATAGAAAAATAGAAAATTGTCAAATCAAATAAGAGCGATAACAAAGTATATTTAATTATAATTTAAAGGATTTTTGACGAATCAAATATTATAATATAAAAACACAATTATATAATTTTGTGAATAATCGTTTATTTGAAAAAGAAGAAATTACAAAAAGCTAATGTAATCATGAAACTAATAATAATAACTAAAAATCGTACCTGTATTAAATAAAGTTGTCGATGGAACTTGAATTGTAGTACTAGTTTCGTCACTTGTTAATATGTAGCGACGTGATCTGTTTTCCTGAATTGGTTGTTCAGTTGGCATTTGGTGCATTAATTGAGAGTTTTGCACTGCGTAGAAAGGGTTTTCCACAATGGGCATGTTAACTGAAACGACAGCTACAAAAAGCATTGAATGTTTATTTGAATAATAAAAATAAATTCTACAATAATTTAGCTTTACAAACCTCTTCTGGGAGAAGCGCTCATTTGTACCATAGGTCTTAGCATATCGATTGGAATATCACCGTAAAACCGATTTGATGTACCTGGTTGAGCGTAAGATGCTAAATAATTTATATTTGGGGTAGGGTAAGCGGCAGTACGGTTGTATGGATAATCAGCGGAAGCTATAACAGGTGCTGGCAAGGATGGTGGCATCGACTGTGTACCAATTGTGGGTAAAGCTTGTAAAAGTGGTGTGACCGCAAATGGCCCAACTAGCGGAGTTGCGGAAAACTGATTGCCAATCGGCTCGCTGATTGCATTATTAGTGGATTCTGGCCCAACTAGCGGATTTGCGGAAAACTGATTGCCAATCGGCTCACTGACTGCAGTATTAGTGGATTCTGGCCCAACTAGCGAAGTTGCGGAAAATTGATTGCCAATCGGCTCACTGAGTACAGCATTAGTTGATTCCTGTTGAAGTACATGTGATGGCGGTAATGCATCGTTTACTACTACTTGACCTGCTGCATCATCAATAACAGAAGTGGGTTCGTCCTTTAACAAAATGTATATTTTTAAAGATTTAGCACATGGATGTTAGCTTACGTCAACAAGTCTTGACGGAATAAATACGTCAGCCATTGGATTTAAGGTGGAGTGAGTAATTTCATCAGAACTAGATAAGAATGGATAACATTAAAATCTAATTTTTATTATGATTTAATGACAAAAAGGTATTAAATTTATCATTTACTTAAATATTTCAAGTATATATGGGACGAAATCATCATATTCGCTTTCACATGCTAACTACATCACAGATTTAAACTTAAAAATATCAAAAATATACAAATAGACAATTTAAAATGACGCGTACATCTCAACAATAAAAAATAAGTCAACTTAGGTATATTCAAATATTTCAATTTTGTTTTTCCATTTAATTCCACCTGGAAGTAGCATTGCTACTTTACATCTTAAGAATCTCCAACTATTTTCCTCATGTACGTAGTTAACCGCATTTTCAAATAGACAAAACATATATTAGAACTGGATTAGCGTTAATGCGTTTTGAGAACGAAAATAAAAATTCAGATCGAGGATAACATACAGACCATAAGCGAGCAACTGAACTTGCAAATCGAACTTGCAAACAACTGAACTTTAATCGAGCTTGCAAACAACTGAGAGCTTGTAAACCACTAAACTTTAATCGAACTTGTAAACAACTGAACTTTAATCCTAACTCTTACAGTCTAATTTTAAATATTCCAGTCATTGAACCATTAAAAATCGAGTACAGATAAGCAGAAATATATTCTTATTATTAGAAACTTGTCGCAGCTTTGTAATAAATTATTCTTTCTAACTTTTGCAAATGCGCTCGCTAATTCCGATATTACGATGGGTCAGTAAAGTATCAATTGATGGTATATTTGAAAAATACTTTATCTATGCATTTCCATAGAACTAATATAAATTAGTTGTGAATTAAATAAAACGGTGTTGCTACTGCAGGAAAGAAATAAAAAAAATTATTCTAGAAGATGGTAATGAATTTTATTAGCAACAAAATTATATGACTTTTAGATTCTAGATTTTTCGCTAGCTGTCATTTTTAGCATTCAAATTTTAGGGAACTTAAAAACTTTACTTAGTAGGAATGAAATAATTATGAAATAAATATATATTATATATCATTAAATATTAAATAATATTGTATTAATCGTAAATAAACGTATTTTTAGCAGGAATGCAATAATTATAAAATAATTATATTATATATCATTAAATATTAAATAATAATGAATTAATATTAAATAAAAATATAAAGCATATTTTAAATTAATCAATTCTAGATAACATGTTTGTCATAAATTTAGTTAAATATTAGAAAGTAATTAAATGTTTATTACGCAAGCATTCATTGTTGTAATCAATTATTCCAATCATTTTATCTGAACATTTGGAAAATATTCATATGAAATTGTATTATGATCGGTAGAGATTGCAAGTTAAAATCAAATTCAAAAAAGTAAAAAGTGCGATTAAAAGCTTACAGGACAATCTTGATTAGCAGAAATGCAATAAATTAAAGAACTTTTTTCTTAATAACTCAATTTCCCTATTCTTGATTTTGTATTAAATATGAACCAAAATAATTTCAAAACCAAAAAGCAAATTTTTATTTAAACTATAATCTTTAGAAATTAAAAGGTCAGTTTCACTCAAAATTTTTGTTTATATCTTTCTATTTAAAAGTGTGATAAGAGCAATTGAATGAATGCTCAAATAAAAAATGCATAAAATTATTTATGATTATATTAATAAAAATGCATAAATATTTGTAACATCTCAGTGTATTGATTTTGCTGCATTCTCAAATTCAAAATTCATTCTGAACACCAAATCAAATTTGTAAGAGACAGACAAAAAATTATACTTATAACAAGGCGCCAGTGGTAAGTTGTGCACCTTAATTTTAATTTTAATTTATCCATTATTAAACTGGCTCACAATTTAAGATATTAAATTAAAATCGTTAAGTTCATAGAATTAAAATGAGATTTTAATTAAATAAATTAAAATTTTAATTAAATTTTAATTTCATAAAATTAAAATGAGAATAAAGCGAATAAAATTTTAATAGTGTCATTATATATAATAATGCCATTAGATATATAATGTATCATAGATCATTAATCTTTAGTGATTTTAAATTATACTACAAAATAAATAATTATATAAAATGTTATTTATATATTTAATGATTTATTGGTTTCAATATTTAAATTAAAAATTCAAATTAAAAGTGTCATCATTTTCACACTTTTAAAAAAAGTCAAAATTATTTAGAAAATAATTTTTTATTAAAGCATTCGTTCACAAGTTTAGAAAATAAGCATATTATTAAGTGATAAACATAAATATGAAATAGATTTTCAGGTAAGCAATTAATAACAAGTGAATAGTAAAAAAGGTATAACGAAAAAGTGGTTTTTAACAACGACGATACAAAGGTTAAACTTCTTTGTATCGAATCTTTGTTAAATAATCTTTGTTACAATTAAAACTATCCAGACTTATAAGTTATAAATTGACCAGACTTAAAACTTATAAGTTATTTTTATAAAAGTTATAATATGATCATTATATTGTCTTCAGATCTTACTGAGTACAAAATGAAGAATTTAATTTATGCTAAATTTAATAAAATTAATTAATTAAAATAAAAATGTTAAAAATTTATAAATTTTTAAAATATTAAAAAATGTAGAAATTCATTTCCTAAATTTTAATCACGAAATTATGATATAGTTTTCTTTAAAGTATACAATTAAGGAAAATTTTATATTAATATCCTTTATGAAATATATTATAAATGATAATAAAATGATCAAACTGAGTAACAGTTTTAATAAAAAACACAATTTTGATTATAATTATATTACGAAAATTATATATTAAACAGAATTCCATAAAACGCATATTGAAAAACAAAGTTCAGAAACGAAGAATAATCTAAGGAGAAAAATCTTTAAAAGAAAAATTGCTTGGCAAATGGCAAAAGTTAAAATTTGAATAAAGTATAAAACTTAGATGCACCCTTCACGTTTGCTATCATCATTAGAATCAACGTTAGAATTAATCAAATTCTTGTGCACAGGACTAATGGCATTTTCTCGTGATTCTGGAGAATTTTGTGATATTACATCATGTGATTTATCGTCTAAATATTTGTGCACAATCAGATATCAGTAATGAATAAAGCATAGGCTAAATATAATTTATTAGTCAACTATAAAGAAACAAAATTAGAGGATTATATTTTTAAACAAGTAGCACTCGATAGCGTAACTCAATTTATTGCTTATTTTAAATAATTAAATTAAAAATCATTTTGGTAATTTAATAATATCATTGAAGATCGTCATTAAATAATGTTTGCATAAAGAGATTGATTATAATTTTCATAAAACTTACATTACAACATCAAAGTATTGAGTGAGTTTTTAAGTCAAAAAGACTCAACATAGAAAACAATTGTATTGACATTGCGTTTAACGGTATATACTAAGTATTGTATACTTAATATTAAGCACGCTTTCTTCACATGTGCTCTCATAAACATGCGCCCATAAATACAACAAAATCTATTAACAATAATTAATTAACTATTATTTATTCACTATTAATAGTTAATTAATCTCTAATAATTAATTTATTAATTATTAAATTAAATTTAAAATTTTAATTTTAAATTCAATTTTAAATTTAAATTCAATTTAAATTAAATTTAAATTCAAAATTAATTCAAGTGAGATTACTGAAAGACATATTAGAGCAGGCATCTCAATAGATACCCGATCGATTAGTTAATCGGGTACATAACATGATCATTTTAACTATAAACATCGCTCTAAGTTAAAGGTCTTTCCAAATTAACTAAATTTATTGATAAATTTATGACTAAATTTCGTAAAAATGCAAAGGTTCCAGGCGCGTCTTGTTATTTATTTTATTTATTCTTGATTGCAAGTTAAAATCAAATTCAAAAAAGTAAAAAGTGCGATTAAAAGCTTACAGGACAATCTTGATTAGCAGAAATGCAATAAATTAAAGAACTTTTTTCTTAATAACTCAATTTCCCTATTCTTGATTTTGTATTAAATATGAACCAAAATAATTTCAAAACCAAAAAGAAAATTTTTATTTTAACTATAATCTTTAGAAATTAAAAGTCAGTTTCACTCAAAATTTTTGTTGATCAGATAGTAATATAGCAATATCAAATAAAAATTTAGTTTTGATTTTAAAGTAAAATATTTATATCTTTCTATTTAAAAGTGTGATAAGAGCAATTGAATGAATGCTCAAATAAAAAATGCATAAAATTATTTATGATTATATTAATAAAAATGCATAAATATTTGTAACATCTCAGTGTATTGATTTTGCTGCATTCTCAAATTCAAAATTCATTCTGAACACCAAATCAAATTTGTAAGAGACAGACAAAAAATTATACTTATAACAAGGCGCCAGTGGTAAGTTGTGCACCTTAATTTTAATTTTAATTTATCCATTATTAAACTGGCTCACAATTTAAGATATTAAATAAAAATCGTTAAGTTCATAGAATTAAAATGAACTAGATTTCGGTTCCAGGCGCGTCTTGTTATTTATTTTATTTATTCTGTTTATATTTTTATTTTATTTATATTGGTGTGTATTGTTCCCAATAAAATTTGACTTTTATTTGCATTTATTTTATTTGCGTCACACTGATGATTGACTCCATCAGCTCTATACGAGCCGCATAATAAAGCATATTAATATTAAATTAATAATAATTTAATTTTTAAAATATAAAAATAAAGAATTATTAGAGCTGGATCAAAGGAAGTAGGGAAATTTTATTTGATATTTCGCTAACCTCTATTAGCATCTTCAGAAAATTACAGAAAATTTTCTGAAGATGCTAATAGAGGTTAGCCAAATATCAAATAAAATTTCCCTACTTCCTTTGATCCAGCTCCAATAGTTCTTTACCAATAATGGATCATTATCAAGTATTTAAAAATTCATTAAAGTATTTATTGAATAATAAATTCGGATCATTTTTATAATTCAAATTCCAAGTAAATAATAAACTTTAAAATGGTTTGAAATCGTGATTTATTTCCATTATTTGAATTATTTGCATTAATTGCAATAAAATAATCAATCCGCATCGAACAACATAGCCGAATCCGCGATTACACGGAACAAAAGCAAATGATATAATGGTCTGCATCGAACAACATGTCTAAAAACCATAATTCCAATGAATATTTAAAGATAATTGTTTTTTAGCAAGTGCTTTAGAAAAAGCAATTTTCGGAAGATCATCATACGCCTTTAATTTATGTAAACGATATTAAGCCTCATTTTCTTTCATATTTAAAGATATGTGAAACATCAGGATTTGTGTGTGTCAACAAACCAACTAATCAAATAGATTCATTATTTTCAGATACTAACATCACTGTTCATATGGATCAAAGAACAGAGGAAATTTTTTGATATTTCGCTAACTTCTGTTATCATTTTCAGAAAATTGCTGATATGTAATTTTTTGAAGATGCTAACAGAAGTAGTTAGCGAAATATCAAAAAAAATCCTCCTTTATTTTGATCCAGCTCCAATAATTCTTGTTTCTAGTTGATAATTGATCATTGTCAAGTATTTAAAATCTAAAATAATGAAATATTTAGTCGATTCTTAAGCCATACGATAAGTGTGGAAGAGTATGTGGGTAAATTATATAGTATAAAAATCAAGTGGCAGTGCAAATATAAATTTAATTTAATTGAATTTTATATGAATCAGTTATTTTATTCATTATTTGTACATTTTTGTATAAAAATCACAGCTGTGTATGATCATTCGTAAGAATGTTCATACTCTAATTTAAAATAAATGTACATGATTCAAATCACTTACTGGCGGACTGAGATGAATGTTCCTCTTTAATATTTGACGTAAGAATAGATTCTATATGATGCCCTTGAACGCAAGGTTTTGCAGCTGTGACACTTCCGACTGACGTATCTTTTTGTAAACTAAATTGATCTTGACGATATTGATGTTCTTGCTGCTGCTGTTGTTGCCTTTCGTACATTTCCAGATCTAGACAATTAAAAAAGCATTTGTGTAAAAAATCAAATGCAATTATAAGATGATTGTCTACAACGGAGAAACAGTGAGAATACGTTATTTAGTAAGTTATTTGAATCATCAACTGTTGCGCTTATTTATTGCAACATTCATTTAAAAGCTGTTCCTAGTAGATTACAAATTTCATTGACCTTGAAGATGTTATTCTTCAAGTTAAATTTTGTTTAATAAAATAGACCAAGCAAGATAAGGTTACCGTGCAAATTGTCACAGTGATAGCTAACAACAATGAAAATTCAATTCAAGTTTGAAATTAAGTTGTTTACGAAATTAGTTCAATTGTATAATTAGGTTACGACATTGCAATTATATCATGTGATAGTTTAGAGCAATCGCTTTTACGCGAGTTTATCTATCAATTAATAGGCTTAATATTATGTTTAGTGATACATTATTATCAAAATACTTTGGTGGTTAGACTGGTGTTATTAAAATTTAAATTTAAATCAATTTGAAAATTGAGGTAAATTATTTTTAAATTTAAATAGCATTGACCTTCAAAATAATTAATTTTTCTACGCATGCGAAGAAACATTGAATCAAAAACAATTACCTTATTTTATGAAACACACAAAATAACACTAAGATTTGATCACAGTATTAAATTTCAAAGTAATTCAACTTTATAATTCCTTCGAAATCACTTAAGAAAAAAATTAATATTACTAATTATTTAATATTAATAATTATTTTAATTTAAAATAATTATTAAACGGCAGATTTCAGGCGATACGCACATTCAGTGCCTAAGTAGTTTTTAGATACTTTGAATATTTAACATTTGCAGCTTATATCACATCACTTTTATACATATGATTTAGATTTAACTGATTTATTTTTTAAAATACGTTTATTATTTATAATAAAATCATTTATTAATTTTTATATTTTATTTTTAAATATTATTTTTACACTAATATTTAACAAGATTTAATTTATTATTAAAAATTAAATTCAAATTTTTTTAAATGTAATTTTAATATATTTCTCTATCAAGATTGAGAAATATATTAAATATATATAATGAAAAATATGAAATCTTTATGAAACTATATATATATTGTTTCATAAGGATTGTGAGCAGTTTTGTAAAACTACTAGACTTGGTAAAGTCTAGCTAAACACATTAAATATATTAATATTCCCTTATCAATAAGTCAGATTTGCCAAACTTAAACGACCTAGCGGCAACATCCACGGCCTGCGATATAGGATGAATCGGTGATATATATTGTTTTACTGTTGTTGCTCATCAATCCCAGTATCATGATCATCCTACTGATTTTTAAACGATTAAAAGTAAAACACGGCATTTTACTATTCAAAGCGCTTTTTTTCACGAGCAATAGAAGTTAATGCCGTAAATCCAATTACAATTTTGAATTGAAAAGTACGCATTCTTGTCAGAGAAGCCAGGTATATTTTAAATCCGTGTGGGATTATCAAAGTAGATTTACTTCTATAGTCATCGAAAAAAGATTGTTAAATTATAGATTTCTACTATAGATTTGTGTAATAAACAGAATTGTGTGCTTTCGTTATCAACACAATCGTGCTGCGTGCTTGAACACAAGATCCAAATAATTGATGTAGTTTATAATGATTTTGAAAATATGAGATAAAGATTCGCAAGTACATTGAATTTAAATTGGCCTATTTAAACGCTTGTAAAACAAAAATAGTTTTTAAATATAAGGCAAAGCGCGCAAAACAATAGAATCGAGTTGGAAAGGCATGAGCGGAAACAATTCAGCTGGGAGACTAAGATTAATTTACAAAATACCGTGAATTAAATTCACGCTATTAATAATTGATAATATATTAATAATTTATTAAAATATTTATTAATGGTTAATTCAAATTACAAGCGAAAAGTGTTAAGACACTATTAATAATTAATAATTAATTATTAATAATTAATTATAATTATTAATTTATAATGATAATAAATTTATAATTTTTAATTATTAATAAATTAATTAATAATTAATAATAGGTTTAAATAATAAAATCTAAATTTTATTAAGACAGATAATCTAAATTTATAAAATTAATTTAAGTTAATTTTAATTAATTTTAACTTTTAATTAGATAATTAATATTAAATCAATTAATTTAATTAATTTTAACTTTTAATTAATTTTAATTTATTCTAACTAAATTAATGTTTGCATGCCTTTTTCATATAATAGAGTTATTGTCATTATCGTTATATCTAAATAATGATCTATTTGTTTATTTATTACCTATACCGTCAGATGATTTAAAAAATTAATGATTAAATTAAATAATTTAATTAAAATTAAATGATTTTTAAAAAGCAGCTTGACTACTTGAGAAGTAGTAAAGGAAATACCGTAGCGTCGAATGGGAGAGTGCCTTGCAGTTTGATTGTAATAATACATCGAACTATCTTGAGAATTTACACGATTCATTTCAATCGGTAAAGATGGATGACCACGGTATCTGCTTCGGTTATATCTTAGGCTTCCTCTTCCACCACCGTTTCCTCTGCTACGAGATGGATAACCATGTTGATGTTGTGACGGTGCTTTACGTGGATAAGGTGAACTTCTAGCAGACTGGCTTTGCGAACCCGAATCTGTGAGGGTGGAATCCCTAGGTAAATCTCCTTGTATTGAGCTAGTTGATAATGTGATAACGTCACGATTTGAGCATTGTCTTCCGCCAAACCGAAGACTACCAAAACGCTCCTTCTTTCTTAAAATAAGCAAAATATTTTTTCTTTAATAACTTGAAATATATATTTAATGATAATCATTATAATTTAATATTAATAATAATCTTTGAATATAATCTTAATAATCTTAATAATCTTTGAACACATAATTTTTATATTATATTATAATGATATTCTGCAAATATCCTCAATCAAAAATATTAATATTAAATAAAAATATGCACAATTTATATTATATAGTAAATTATATTTACTAAATAAAATTTATAATATTAAATTAATAATCATGCTTTGATAAATTAAATTAATAATCAATTAATAATTATGATTAATAATTAATCATAATTAATAATCTTAGGCAAATATCAAAAATATTAAAATGCAAAATTAATGAAGCAATTATAAAAATATCAGAAATATTTTATTACACAATTAAAATATTATTTAATATAATATAAGTTTCAGTTTTAAGTAAAACAAGATGCCCGAAAGACAAGTCTATAGACGTTTAATTATTTATTGTGAATAGGTAATTAAAAATCATAAAAATTAGGAAAACATAACTTTTAATTTTTTAAAATTAAAAACACTAAAGCGAGGATAAATATCAATACTTCGGTGGTACACAATTATCTATTTCCAATACTTTGACGAGACTCATGCTTCCATTATGAAGAATTGTGCACATTATTTTCTCTCAAACTTACTTTCAAGTGATCACAAATACATAATGTCACATAATATATAACATAAACTATATAATGAACTATATCAAAAAAACTACACTAACTAGCTGTACTTTTTGAGATTTTTGTATTCTTGTACTGGAGATTTCTAGCTGTACTTTCATCACAGCATTTCTAGCTGTAATTGATAGTTAACCAGGTCTGTAAGGTGTAACCCATTCTTAGAAAGAACCTAAGTTCGGATCTTAAAACGCAAATAGTGTTTAAACGAAACTACGACGGTACGCAGCCTTCTGATGTGAGTCAGGTATACTAATATATAAAATTAATAGAAATTGATAGTTAACCAAGTCTGTAAGGTGTAACCCATTCATAGAAAGAACCTAGGTTCGAATCTTAAAACGCAAATAGTGTTTAAAAGGAACTACGACGGCACGCAGCCTTCTGATGTGAGTCAGGATATACTAATATATAAAATTAATAGAAATTGATAGTTAACCAAGTCTGTAAGGTGTAACCCATTCATAGAAAGAACCTAGGTTCGGATCTTAAAACGCAAATAGTGTTTAAAAAGAACTACGACGGCACGCAGCCTTCTAATGTGAGTCAGGGTATACTAATATATAAAATTAATAGAAAATAAATATAACACAAATAGAATTCGATCGAATTCGTTAAATAAAATTTACTATTTTTTAATTTAAGATTGTTTTATTTAATTTTATTACATTGAAAAAGTACTCGTAAGTGTTCTTATACCTGCTCGATTGATTATGTACGTTCGGCATTCTCGCGTTAGTCCAATAGAAGTTATCTTTTTCAGGGTTTCTAATGTAGCAATAAAAAACTATCTTAAAAAGAATATTTCAATTTCCGAATACCTGCTAGGCTTAATTGCTGTTTTGTTAAAAGAACTTGTTAATGATGGCTTTGGAACAGTGCGTTCCACGGCTTTTATATTTGAAAGTAAAATTAAAATATGATAATACTAATGTGTACCGGCAAACTTCTGTTCCTCTGTTCGATTATCGTCTTCCTTGAAGTCGTCTTCTATCGGTTGAATGCGATCAAATAGTTGCGAAATCTCACGAACTTTATTCTCACATAAAACTGGCACCTCCACGCTACATATAATTCAAATCATCGTACGTTATTCTGATTTTTTATTAAACACAATTATTTTTTATATATTACAATGTAAATATTCTTTTTAGTTGAGAAAAGGCAACTGTAAGTTGCCGTGAAAAGGCAACTTACAGTTGCATTAATATTGATATCCCATAATATTATTATGAGATAATAATATTCATTATTAATAATATTCATTTTTAATAATAAAAATATTCATTATAGACCTTGACAATCTGTTACTGATCTTTGCATAATTATGAACATTTGGCTGGGCATAATCAGTGGTGAAATCGAACAGCACATCAGATTGTCATACAAATCTCTTACATTCTAACAAGTATTTAACGTGTCAATTTATTCATTAAATTTAAATTACAAGACTTTTATATTATAGATCATTTAGTCGGCTAATTATTTTAATTGACTAATAATTATCTTAATTGAAATTAGATTTATCATTTTTTATCAAGTATCTTATGTTAGGCCGACAAATAATTAATTAAATAAAAAATTAATGATAAAATAAACAATAAAAAACGAAATACGTGTTTTAGATTTTGTTGGATAAAGAAACAGGAGGCCGAAACCTAAGTTTCTTCCTTAGATCACTCACTAATCTACATTCCAATGTGCAAAATAAACCAGCTTGATTGATGCTATATGTAAATTTATTAATATTAATGCTTTTATAGATTACATTAAAGTGAGTAAAAAGTGTGGCAATGACCAAAAGATAGGGAAGAATCCTATACTTTTTTTTCAAATAAAATTGTAATGTACCACGCTACATCAATTGACCGTTCGTCAAATATAATCCAATCAAAAAGTTAATATAATTATTTGAAATTGGGCTGCACCCATATCTCAGCTTCATCGTGGCAGACCTGGAAAATAATTTCTATTTTAATATATCGTATTTATATATAAAAAATCATTTAACACATTTAGAAATATTTATTTTACAATTTCTTTGGCTAAAATTTTAACAATTAATAATTCATTCTATTGCTGTGAATTTCCGCAAAATATTTTTCATTAATAAGAACAGAATAATATCATATAAATTGGTTTTCATATTTCGAGATATGTTAAATCAAACATATTGCCTGTAATATATAGTTTTATTATCTGATCTGGTTTGTTCAAATAAACGTTATCAGCAAAACTGTGAGATTATAATGGGATAAATTTTATTTAAAGAAAATCAAAAATATTAATTATAAAGGGACTTACTTTGTATACTGCTCCATCCCAAAGTAGCTTGTTTTACCTGGATTAGCTTTCTCAAATGTGCTTAGCATGTTACTTGAGTCCCAGCCCGAAACTGGATCCTTGAATAAAGGCAAACACGATATCTACATTTGGTATGCTGATAATATAGCAAAGATTGCTTGCTTGCAACCAATGCGCATGAATATTATTTTCATACGAGTATAAAACAAAAGCTTATAAAAATGCATATTAAATGGCAATCACAAATTACATTGCACTATTTCAAATGTTGATAGCAATTGTCGTTTTCAGTGATTTAACAAAATTTTAATAGCAATTTTATGATAATTCTATTTCTGTTTTTAAGAAAAGATGAGTACTCGATTTGTTCGTTTAAATCCTATAATAAAAAATTATATTATATTTAGCAAAAGATGAAATCCACTATCCATCAGTATAAACTATCACTTTAAAAATCATTCAAAAACACTCCATATGAAACACTCTAAAAATATGTTCAAATTCAAATGCAATAATATCTACGCATAAGAAATCTGTGAAATATTTATTTTAAGCATATTCTTTTATATTTATATTGTAAACTTAAGAGAACAGAAATGTTAAACGAAAAATTAAAGCGCTTTTAGGACGATTTTACATCGCAATATGTGCAAGTTCTTCAAGGGCGAGCACACGAGCATGCTTTGATATTGCATTAGGTCTATTACATGAGCAACAACGAGTCGAATGTTGTATCCCCAATGTTCATTGTAAATTATGTTTGTTCTATTTGTTATTTTTTATTTTAATCACGAACATTGTAATCACTTATATCACTTTCTCGTTGAAATGTCTAATTCGTTATATTCGTCGTATTACTACGAATAATTTTAAAAGCTTAGGTTTTGTTGAGCTCATAATAAATCAGATCAGTTAACTTAGTTGTAAGTGTTTATATTTTTTTAAACCAAGAATAATCAGATAAATCATTTTGTATTTCAAAATGATAATTGAAATGATTTAAATTATTATTGAAATAAGTGAAAATGAAATACTAATTGATAATAAACATCAAACGTTTACATTTAACAGAAAAATAAATCAACATTAATATTTACAAAATTCAAATATTTATCTGCAACAAATCAAATTTTATCCTCTTAGGAAAATAATATAAATGCTAAACGGAAAATTCGAGCACAAATTCTTCAGTTGCTTCTTCGAAGCATGTCGCATTACCCGTTGTATGGCAGTGATAAGGCGCTGCATCAGCCATGTGCGGGTACATTTTCCCCTGTATCGAGACAGCTTTGCTCTTGGATGTTCCATCTCAGGAGCAAAGTCCCGACTCAGCTTTGTTAGTTGAGTAGTCAATCAAATAAAATTGTTCAAATTATTTTCTAGGCAATAAATAAAGAATAATTAATTATTAAAATTATTTAATAATTTTTAATTATTTAAAATAATTAAAAATTTAATTATTATTGTTTTTAATTTTTTAATTAGTTCAATTAAGTAAATTAATTATTTAATAAATGGTAGGACAGTTTCATTCGCGGTGTAGATTCGAAACAAACATTAAAGAGCTAGAAAAATAATAATAAAACAATAATGACTTGATTATCTATTGTAAATTTAATGGACCCATTTCCGAGTAACATCTAATTGTTATTGTGAATAAATGTTTTAAATTAACATTTATTGTGCTCAATGATAAACAAACATACATTGTCGTCTAGAATTAGTTCTGAAGATTCTTGTGTAGTGGCATCGTCATCTTCCCATGGTATCAAAGTAACATCATCCGAAATCTGGGTACCGTTAGTTACCGTTTTTGAAATAATAGCGTCATCGGTAAATCGAGAGGCTACAAGAAAAATTATAGTTTACTAATTTTTGCTTTAAGCAACACAAAAATCAACTTACAGGATTGATCGGTGAATTTTCCTTTAAGACAAACAAGATGCTCTGGTTTAATTACTACGGTGGTGAGAACATCTTGGCCTACCTGTAAATGCTTATCTTTAGGCACATCCTTTAGGCTTTTCAGCACAATAGACGCCTAAATATTAAAATATTGTAATTATTATTAATTATTTTATAGAATTAATTATTGATCTTTGCAATTAATAATTAATATTATTAATTATTTTATAGAATTAATTATTAATCTTTGTTTTTTTCATATGTCACATAAACAAATTAAGTTAAATTAGGTTTATTAAGTTACAATTGAAATTGGACAATTTTCGTATTTTAATTTGAAAAAATAAATTCTGATTTATCAGAAATTTTAAATTAATTCTAAATAAAACTAAAATTATTCGTGAAAATTATAATGTTCACGAAAAATTATATTTTTATTATGTAAATTTCTTATTCAAAAATGATAATAATTAACTAAGAGTTAAAGTTATATCATTAACGTAATATAAGTTAATATTTGGGATGTAATTATTTCTATTATTTTTATAAATTATCAAATAGTCATACACAATCTGCTTCTGTCAAAATGTCGTTTAACCAAAATTATCCATGACAAATAAAGCGTCAATTGTATTAATAAAAGAATTATCTCAATGTTGAATCTACATCACAATTGCATTCTGTAAACTTCTAACATTATTGAAGCATCAAAAATTCATTTACTTCTCGATAATCTTATATTTATTTACATAATTTGGAATAATTAGACGCAGTTACATATTTCATAATATAAATATAAATTTAAGTTTGCAAATATCTTTATCTTAAAAGGAATTTTTTAATATTTAAAATATACATGACAATATTTCATTCCTTGGGAAAAAGATCGGATATAAACTGAAGAAGAAACTGCCATGTTATCAAGTTTCGAATCTTAGTCCTTGTCCAAACATAGTAGCGGGGCCAAATACATGCTAATGATGTATTTTCTCTATTGCAATATGATTATCCAGATAGATACCTTATTCCAGCATGGTATATTTTTTAAATTGAATTTTAGAGCAGGATAAACAAATGTTTATTTTTATATTTTGCTAGCTAGATAATCAGAAACGAACGTACAATTTATTCATTTTTGAGCAATTTAAGTTCATCTAATAAACAACCTGAAACTGCACTTGATGAACAACTTGTAAATTTTGTTAGCTAGCGAAATATAATAGTTGGCTGGTCCTACTCAAAAATTACAAATAAAAATGTGGATATTATTAATATTAATAATATTATTAATATTAATGAAGTGATTTATTTTCCCTATTCGCCTTTCGGCAGGGCCAAAATTAACAAAAAATTAGAACTAACTACAAAAATCATTTTTTCTATCAACGATCAAATTAATCTTCATTCGAATTTGATCTTCGTTCAACATGGAAGCCTTCAGATGCAGTGACGATGAAGGCAGGTAGCGAATCGTTCAGGCTACGTCTGGGAACCCATATCAATCTGATGCAAAGGGATTGAAGCAAGGAAGGTGCAGTCAAAAATATGTAAAAGAGCTGAGCATTCATTTGAGCAATATTTACAATGACAATCCGTTGAAACAGCGTGAAATGAAAGTCGTACGACACAAAACTTCAAATGGTAGCCATCCAAATATAGATGCCAAACCAAAGGACTTTTGCGGCATTTCGGTCTTCTCCACGCAGACTGTGTGTATGCAAGGGTTAAGAGAAACTCAGGATTTAAGTTGGATACCTTAAGTGGGCGTGTCACTCAGGAGGTGCCTATCGTGTAGCTTCATCGAAAGTGGTTTTGATCTGCAGAGTACCACCACAGCGGTTTACAAAGGTTTAGAAGACACTCCCGCCACTATTTTGATGAAACGCTAAAAGTACTTGTCAATCGCTTGGATATCAACTACCGTCAAATCGAACCAAAGGCATTTCAGACCGTAGTTTAACACGAGAAGCAACATGAGGTCGAAATATTTGATAGCGCTTTCGAAAGACAAGTTGCCTAATGTTTAAGTCGCATTAGTTGAAGTGGCTACTTTCGCCGACTGTCTTAAGATGTGGCTCCTTATTTATATTGGAGCCACATTTTATATGGCTCAATAATATTTTGTTGATTTATTTCTTTACGCTTTTCTGTCATAAAGATAAATTGTCGCGATTATAATATTATATCAAAATATGTATCTATTTAATTATTTAGTGATTATAAGGCAATTAATATTATTATAAAATCGCACACAAATCACTAATATTTTCGTGTTATTTATTTTTATGTAATACAAAATTTCACATGAAATTTTTTTTAATCAAATTGACCAAATTCTATTTGATAATTCAATGATTCATTTAAATTAATAATTCAATAATTTATTTAAATCATTAAATTATTTAAATCATTTAATTCTTTAAATCATTTAATTCAATGATTCTTTTAATTAAATTATTGAAATGACATAATCTATGAAGCTATAGCTTAAATTTATTAATTTTGCAATCAATTTGATTTTCGTAATATCAAAAATGTGCGATGCAAATCGGATAGACTTAGTCGACGTATTTTATACTCCATATAAATTAAAAAAGATAAATAATGATAAATTACAAATAATATTTTATATAATTTCCAAATTGAAATTTAAAATAAAAATCAATTTTTATGAATTGACTAATAAATAGCAGACGATGTATCAGAATAAGAGATATCAGTTATATAATACTGATATACTGTTAGATATCAGTTAGAGGTCCTCATATCAGATATATGAGGACCTCTAATTATAATATATAATTAGAGGTCACCAGGAGGACTGCTATGCTATCAGGTTTCGGCCCCTAACTGATCTACCCAACATACCAGCGGGGACAAATACATGCTAATGATGTATTTCCTCTGAAATAACTATCTAGTATCTTATTCTAATGCAAAGTATATTATTTATTATCCATCCATAAAAATTTGCCACTTAAGAGTTTAAATTTATTCTTTATATTATTGTGTTGATTTATATATTTTACTATTTTCTGTTTGATGGTATTTTTATAGTAACCTAGTGTTTCTTGTAAATTTAAATATGTCATCTTTACGATATAAATTAATAGTAGTTTTTATTGATGTTAATTTAATGCTTATGTCAAGATATATAAGTAATTAAAGCACATTTTAAAAAATTTTATTAATGTTTTTGTTTAAAACATTTAAATAATTAAAATTTCATTATTATTTTCTGTTTGATTAAACTTTTATATTAACCTAGTTTAAAATATGTATCTATTAAATTATTTAAATGATTTTGAAGAAAGCCAATATCATTACAAATTGTTGCAATTCTTAAAATTTCATTATTTAATGTATTATATTTTATATTATATGGTATGCATGAATGCTCATGCAAAAATATGTTTCTTGTAAATTTAAATATGTCATCTTTACGATATAAATTAATAGTAGTTTTAGTTAATGTTAATTTAATGTTCATATCTAGATATACACCTTCTTTATCATTAATATTGGTTTTGTTAAGAATAAGGCTTTCTGGATAAATGTGCTCACTAATTGAATAAAAATTATTAGAATTAAATACACATATATCATCAATGTATCGAAACATATATTTCATATATTTATATTGTTTAGATTTAGTTTTTACACAGTTATGAACAAATTCATATTCTATAAAGCTTAAAAACAAGTCAGCTATAATTGGGCTACTATTACCACCCATTGGAACACCTTTTACTTGTCTAAATATAGATGTCCCTACTTTTAAATAATTTTGATTTATCAAAATATTTAAGGATTCTATTAATTCAATTTTATCCATTTATTTATATTTACTTGATCAGATCAGGTAACTGAGTAAACTGAGTCTACAGTTAAAACCCGTTTTGATAGTACCCTAGTTTAAAATATCTTGATTAAATTATTCAAATGATTTTGAAGAAAGCCAATATCATTACATATTGTTGCAATTCTTAAAATTTCATCACACTTCCATGTGATTATTACATCTATTCCAGAGAAAGATGAGAGGACATCAATATTTATATTATATGGTATAACGAAACAATCGTTTGATTGTTTCGTTAATTTCTGTTTGATTCTTTATTTTTAATTTTTATTAATTTTTATTTTTTTCTGCCATATAATAAAAAGCAGTTGTTTTATTAAATTGTTTTATTAAAGCATTGGTTCGCTTACATTTCTAGTGAATGTGTCGAGAATGCCATGCAAACGTTCGTTGCCACTTGTGAGAACTTCGACTTCAGATCCCTAATAAGAAATAAGCGTAAATGTCGGTGTTGCTTGAATTCTAAGGCTTACAATCAGCTTCGACATTGTCCAGACCAGTCCTTTATTTTGAAATCCCTTGAAAGAGACAGAAAAACGTTCAAATACACGACTGTATTTATTAAAAGGAACAATCGAATTTTACAATTGCAGTCGAAGAACGTACCGGTTCGTCATTAGTGCTGCCGCAGTCCTTATGTGCAGTTGTCGCAGTCATTGCTTTTGTGTTTTTTTCAGAGCCGTTGCAGCCGTCGCTCCGTAGCATCTTTCAATAAAAACGCACACAAAGAACGATGTTTATCTTTTTTTCTTCTCTCACTTATTTCTTAATCTCACCACTCCACAATAATAGCGATGACGATGGTGTCTATCACACACTGTAGAAGCAGCAGCACAGGTAACGCTTATAGATACAATGACGTCAGAGGTGCACAAAACAAATGAGCCGAACAAATGTTGTGCTGCTAGGCGCCTATATATATCCTTTACAGAAGAGTAATGGGAAAATAAAATTATCTTGCGAATGAAACAAAAAAATCACTTCGATTATTAAAACAGAAGAAAAACTGGCCTCACTGCAAATCGAGTAACAAGGGTAGCTGTTTTCGCTGTAGCCCAGCAATGCGGATGTAGAGATTACAGTTAGTAAACAAAAAACGGGCTACTTGTGTGTGTCGTCAATTACCGCAGTGCGGGTGTGTGCAAAAGTCGCTGTTACTACCGCTGCAGTGTTGCTTGCCGTTATTTGTGTGGATGGCGCTGCACTACTGATGATGCTGTGACGGTTGACGACGAGAGAACGTCATTGAAAATGACAGAAGGAAAACAACATTGTGTAAAATAGGGGACAGATTATAGGAATTCAGGTCGTCAGCCACTTCTTTTTTAAATAAAATTGCCCCTATTGTCAGGCAACAAATTTCACTGTAAGCTGAAATAAAGGACACAATTTATGAGAGAAACACAATAAAAATCTGTAAACAACACAGAGGAGACGGAAGAAACAGCAGCTATTTCGTCGATTCTGCTGATTTTACTCGTTTTTCTTGATGTTGTTGTTGAGGTGTGGTTGTGCTTTGCTTTCTCTTCTACCGAAAAGATGGAAAACGCAATGTTACGCAATCTACAGCCGTAGATAAACAATTACTGTATATGTTACCTAGTCACATAACAATGCGTGCTGTATGTGTGCTGTGACTTGACGCGTAACAAATGAGAATACTTTTTTTCATCTAACAGTCTACTACTACTCTACCGACAGTCACGCAGTTATGAATTAGAGTGCAGAATTCTTTCGCAGACAAATGACACAACTGACTTGATGCTGATCGGCAGAGCAGGAGATCGATCCTTTGCGCATTAGCTCAAGTTGTCACTGAAACTCTGCATTAGAAAGAGTGAAGACGCTGTGACATTGTGATAAAACCTCCCGAGTTTAAGGAAAATAGTGTGTGTGGCAAAGAGGTGACATAAGTGATTGATCCCACAGACATCAATCAAGTCAATGCGAGAAACAGAAAAATATTTCTTTCCAGATGCAGAGATCAAGAGATACGAGAGATGAAAAAGTCAGTTACAATTGATTTCTGCGTAGATGTAATTTAGTGGATAAATGAGCACAATTTACAACATAAGGAAACAAGGATGATCGAAATGCGAAATATCAAAAGATAATTAGAGTTTCGAGGATGTGGTTTCCAGCAGCATCATCAGTAAAGCAATTTAAAGACCAGTGATTGTTGGCAAATGTCAGATCTGATTTGAATGGAACCAACTACATCAGCCGATTTCACGGTGAAAGTCCACATCGGCGTTATGAAGTGGATTAAACCCGAACCGACATATTAACAGCTAAAAACATATGTTCTCAACTTAGAGAACGAAAGCAACACCGTACTGTTGAACTTGTAGAAGAGTACGAAGGGTTGTAGTGCACTTATTTCTACGATGGATTAGCACCATTTACAGCAGCTGAACCGTCAATTAAGCAAAAGAACAGGCGATTTAAATCGTATGTTTTAAACAGAATACACAATATATAATGTTTATTATGTATATCCTATGTATTTTCAAATGAACCCATACCTCTATCCTGAACAGAATATCCTAAACACGAAATATTCTGTCCACAGAATCGATTTCACTGTTTTAGACTAGAGAAAGAAAAAGAAGATGTTCAGATGGATGTAACATAGAGATCTGGGATCTGTTCGATGACAAAATAAGCAGCGGAACTTATGCATTTAGTTTAAACTAGAATTAAGTAAATTAGCAAAATTTAAATGGTTTTGATCTAATTTAAAATTCTAATTTAAGAATTTCGTAGTTTGCTTGCTTCCCAAGAACAGAATACAAATATTTAATATTTATATAGGAAAAGTCGTAATGTTTAAAGAATGTATCATTTCAGTACACGCTAGCGTTCAATATGTTATTAAAGATAAGATGGTTGTTATTTTATACCTATTTTGATGATATCGATTATATATTGAGGCAAGATCAACGAATGAGGCATAAATTTACCATTTCTGCTATCATCGAAAGAAGAGTTCAATACGTTAAACGTTAACTCAATATTTAAAAAAATTGATATTGTTTAAAAATAACAAACAATTCATTAATATATTATTTGTTATCTGCTAATTATCTGCTCGAAAATTAGCAAAAACTGGATAAAGTAATATATTACTAATTAAATCAGCTAACTGAGTCTACGTATTGTTATATAATTATAAAATAAACAAAACATAATAATGCTAAATCAAAATTTAATAATTAAATAATAAAATTAATAATTGTTATAAGATTTTTTATAATTTAAATCAAGTTTAAATTTAAAATTGAAATTTAAAAAGTCATTTTTATGAATTGACTAATAAATAACAGACGTTGTATCAGAATAAGAATTAGAGGTCATCAGGAGGAACTGCTATGCTATCAGGTTTCGGCCCCTAACTCCTCTACCCAACATAGCAGCGGGGCCAAATACATGCTAATGATGTATTTCCTCTGATAAAACTATCTAGTATCTTATTCTAATGCAAAGTATATTATTTATTATCCATCCATAAAAATTTGCCACTTAAGAGTTTAAATTTATTCTTTATATTATTGTGTTGATTTATATATTTTACTATTTTCTGTTTGATGGTATTTTTATAGTAACCTAGTTTAAAATATGCATCTATTAAATTATTTAAATGATTTTTAAGACAGCCAAATTCACATTTATAAATACAAATAATATGGAAGTTTAGTATACAACCTTTAGGCAATTATAGGCAATTTTTAGGCAATTAATAGGCAATTATTAGTTAATATACAAATAATAATGGAAGTTTAGACATGCAAATTACAAAAAGAATTATCTTTTGAAAAATATATTTTGGCTAAAATGGGATATTCCGCTTTGGCTCTTGCTAAGAAGATTGGAAAAAGATTGAAGCACGTTACCGGGTATTCACGTGCTACTTCATACCTCCTCCAAAACGTTAGCATCGCCATCCAACGTGGAAATGCTGTCAGCATTCTGGCGACGGCTCCAAATGGCAAGAACATGGTAGCCTGGTGGTAGCAGCCAGCCCTCCTAAAAGAATGACATTTCTCTACGAAGAAGACAAACGTTCTCTTGTATTACTATAAAAATAAAAACTGGATTACTATAAAAATAGCATCAAGCAGAAAATAGTAAAATATATAAATCAACACAATAATATAAAGAATAAATTTAAAGTCTTAAGTGGCAAATTTTTATGGATGGATAATAAATAATATACTTTGTATTAGAATAAGACACTAGAAAGTTTAATCAGAGGAAATACATCATTAGCATGTATTTGGCCTACTGCTATGTTGGATAAAGGAACAGGGGTCAAAACCTGATGGCGTAGCAGTTCCTCCTGATGACCTCTAATCCTTATTATGATACACAGTTTGTTATCTATTGGTTAATTCATAAAAATTGATTTTTTTTATTTCTGTTTATAATTCACCTTGATATAAATTATATAAAATCTGATAACAATTATTTATTATTAATTAATTTTTTATTATTTAACTATTTAACTTTTATTTTGCATTATTTTTAATTTCAATATAAAATACGTAGACTCAGTTAGCTTATTTAATTTTTTACATAATTATTATTTGATTTATTCTAATTGTTTATTTTATTTATTTCATTTTACTTATAGAAAATATTATAAGAGCCAAATATTATATGATGCAGCAAAATTATTGCTTACTTTAAAATATATTTCGATTTTTAATGAATCAAAATAATTTAGTTATGTTACTTTAATTAATGATATTTCACGAAACTGTATTAAACCCGCTTCTGTATTTTGTCAATGGACATAACTAAAAAATGTAACATTCGCATAAATACTTTATAATTATCAATGATAATGTAATTGACAATAATTGCATTTATAATGTCAATTTGCATAATATGTAACAGATGCTACATAATAAATACTATTTTATGTACTTATATATGAATGAAATCATTCATTTAATGGTGGGCGTGCTAACATTAGATTTTTAATAATAAATCCATTTATTTTATATTTTGTCAGTTGTCTTATTAATTATACATTTTTCGCTCAAATCAATACAAAGCATATTAAATATGATCATTAAGTTATTTTTCGCTATATAAATTCGATCGCATATCTCGTTGTTCCAATTCGCTTTCTTTGTTTGTCAAAACAAATCGCATAAGGTTTAAGCTATTATGTTTCATGTGGAATATTGTAAATGTAAACTCCCTTTCATAGCCCATATTATCTACATTATCGAGTAAATCTACAACTTCGATTTCTCCGCGTTGTAATTCTACTAGATCAGTGTATATTCCGCGTCATTTTTCACTAAGTTTTTCGTTTATACTAGGGGCCTAAACTGTGGAATATTCTTGGCTCAAGTGTTACTGCGTCATTATCATATTTACAATTTAAAAAGTTTAATTCTATTTTTACAAAATTCAAATTTATAAAGATTGTCATTTTGGTGGACTGTAAGTGACAAATATCCACATTTGTCACTTTAAAAGAAAAACCATTTCTGCATATTAATTATTAAGTTATTATTAACTAATGGCAGAATTTACAATTTCATCAACAATGAGCAACTTCTCTAAATGACCAAGTTTATAATATTTTGATCAATGTTGAGTGGGTTATTCTTTGTAGTAAGCAGTTGAATGAATCTAAATATTTATTTTTAAATTCTAATTTACTTGTTTGTTTTGATTTCAATATGTAAGACAGTAACTTAATAATTTTAGTTTTAGGCGATAAAAACTAGTGATGTTCAATCAATAACTTAAAACAACCTTAATCAAAATAAAATTTTTAATTGATAATAAATAAATATTTATTAATAAATAATATTTATTTAAAATTAATATTAAAAAATAATTTTATTACTATATTACTGAACTTTGCCTCATACAAAAGTTTCTCTCACTCACTGGCCAAGGAAATAAACAGCCTACTTCCCCTATATAGAGAACCTGTACCTTCGTATATAAGGGATGGTCCTGCATTTGCTAAAGAAATATTGCAGTACAGTGGCCAAACAAATTTTTTCATGACTGCGGACGTAAAGTCATTGTTTACGAATGTCCCACTTGAAACAACAATACTACTGGCATCTAAGTTGTTGGCTACGAAGTGTGACAAGCCAAAATTATCAACAACAGAGTGGGAATAATTATTAAAATGGTGTACTAATAAGAACATTTTCTTATTCGAAGGACAACCTTATGAACAGAGTAACGGTGTTGCCATGGGCTCTACATTAGGACCGATACTGGCGGACATCTAGATGACGCATTGGAAGGAAGATGTATATTATTTTATCCATAACCTAATTAAATGGTTAAGATATGTTGATGATGTATTTTGCATATTGTCTGTTGATCCAGGTTCGGAAATAATCGTGTCATTGAATAGCAGATATCAGGCAATACAATGGAGTGTGGTAAAGGAAAATATAGACGGTGAAATATCCTTCTTGGACGTGTTGATTATGAAGACTTATAATATACTTACGACGAACGTATATAGGAAATTTAATATACCCTGGTGTCCAACAAGTTGGAATACTCATGTATTTTCTAACTACAAAATAATGGCAGCGAAAGCGCTCTATGATCGCGTGGTTAACATATGCTCGACACCAACAGCTAGGGATAACCAATTCCAGCAAATTTCTAGTGTTGAAATCTAGAGAGTTTCCTATATGGGCTATACACGAAGCTATCAACCGTTGTCTTAGGAGTAAAGTGATGGAAAATAATTCTTCGGAAGCTATCTCAAAAGAGAAACGAGTATTTATTCCCACGATATTTGTTAGTGATGGATGTTCTAATTTCTTTAGAAAGAATCTCCCAGCAAATACGTCCTTATATCATGTGAGGAATTCTACTCTATCTGGTTATTTCAAGAGCAAACCTAAATATGAACCTAATAATGTAACTTACGAGATACCGTGTATGAATTGTCCAGCCAAATAATTTGATTTGGACAGACAAAGCAGGGTTTAATAACCAGAATAAAACAACATAAATATAATTTTAAAAGGGGATATAATTCGTCAGCATTGGTGAATCATTGGTTGATCCATAATCACGAACCAGACTTTGCCGCAGTAAAGGTCTTAGAAAAGGAGACAACCTACCAAGACGTCTGATAAAAGAAAGTATTCACATCCAGAACTATGCTAACTCGAAGGATGGTAATAAAGATAACTGGAAATTAGCTATCCCTACAAGCACATTGCTAAACCGATAGATTCACTGTGTTTCTTCCCCTTTTATTGCATATATACATAAGTTTTTCTTTTCTTTGTTACTAATTGTATCACTCGAAAAGGACTATTGAAATAGTTGAAAATTTGTGATTAACATTCTCTTGTTTCTCGATGTTTATACGCCGTGAACAATTAATGAACACATCGAATGTATCAATGGACTATAAATATTAATATTATTTTTTTAATTAAATATTAAATATTAAATTAAATATTAAATATTAAAAAAATCAAATTAAAAAATAATAGACATTTTGTTAGATAAAGATATAAATTATAAATATAAATATTATATAAATATTATAAATATTATTATTTTTTTTAATTAAACAGTTATTAAATTGTAAAAAATATTTAATTTTAGAGTTTGTGGTGTATATTAAATAAAAGTCAAAGATCATCGTCAACTAATTGAATTTCAGAAATCGGAAATTCATTAAAATAGTTTACTCCTATTTCTTAAAATTATTTAATGTAATATTTCTAAACAATGTTGTCCATCCTTGCACAGATTCATAAATTTACTAAACTTCGTACATTGTATATTTGGTCATTTTTATTCTTTCTCAGTAAAGCATTGACTAACAAATTAATAATTTTTAAAGTAATAATTAAAAAATAGATGTTTTGATATCTTATTTCTGTGGTCAAGTACATATATTGAAACGGAATGATACATTCTGGGGGGAATAATTATTTTTGTATCTAAATGCCATTCCCAGAAAAAAAGAAATTGAATATTTCTTCGATATTTCGTTCGCTAACCGCGGACATTATCAAGAAGTATTGTGATTTGCTAGAACAGTTATAAATTTTCTAGAAAGAAAATTAAATTAAAGAAAAATTAAATTAAATTAAATAATTAAATTAAAATTAAAGAAAATGAAAATAAGTCTTGGTTATTAAAACTCTTACAATACTTCTTGATAATGTCCGCGGTTAGCGAACGAAATATCGAAGAAATATTCAATTTCTTTTTTTCTGGGAATGGCATTTAGATACAAAAACAAGTACATGTATTTTATCGCTTCTTAAAGAGCACGACATTCATTGAGAGTTTAACATTTTTGACGCTCATAGAGTTATAAAATAAATAAAACCGCGAAAAAGTGAAATAGGATAGTGACACGAGTAAAAAGTAAAAAATGACTTGTAGTACAAATTCGTTAAAATAATATAACAAAATGAGCTCAGCTTTGCATATTTTCAGTTTTATAGTATACCATTTAGCAGTATGGTAAATATATTATAGTAATATAGTAATTGTATTTAGTAATAAAAAATTTATTAAATACAGTAATATAGTAATAAAATTATTTTTTAATATTAATTTTTAAGAAGAATACATTGATAAAACAATAATATTTACTTTTGATATTCGTTTTCAAGAATATACTTGATTTACGGGTAATTGCAAAAAAATATTTTGGAATTTATTTTTAAATAATTCGCATTATCGTATTACTTTATTGATAGAGAGTAATAGACATTGTGTTAGATAAAGATATTACTTTATAGCTTTGATTTTTAGTAATATAAAATTTATTAACTAACACAATGTCGATTGGTATAATAGACAATGTCTATTAATTATTTAATATATTATATATTATATTATATATTAATATATTTAATTTATATCTTTATCTAACTTTATCTACCAGTTAGATATCTAACTTTTAGTTATCTAACTCAACTCAATAAAGTAATACGAAAATGCGAATTATCTAAATTAAATGGTGGAATTAACAACGTTGGCAAAATATTAACAACGTGAATTGCTATTCTCTTTATTCTCTCTCTACATTTAATGTAAATAACATTAAATAATAATTAATAATAAATTAACCAATAATTAAATTAACTAATAATTAACTAATAATTAATTAATAATTTATTACCTGTTTTCTAATAATTAATTAAAAATCTTCAATTAAATAACTGCTTTCCACTATAAACTAAACAATCCACTATGGATTGTTTCTATGGACTAAACAATCAATCTGTTGATGCACAATCGCCTCTCACTTACTTAGGATGAACAAAGTTGTTTAGAAATGCGAAATTGAATGAAATAGAAGAATATCTTAGCATGACATTAATGTTTTAAAATATAATATTCTGCTATTTTTCTTGTTATGCTTTATGCTTTCTTGTCAATGCTTTATTGAGAAAGAATAAAAATGACCAAATATACCGTATACGAAGTTTAGTTAATTTCTGAATCTGTGCAATAATAAATAAAGTAAATAAATAATAAATAGAGTTTTAAAATTATCTTAAAATTTCGGATATTGCAGAAAAAATTACAGTAAAGAATTTTGTTCTGTGAAACGCAATGATGTTATAGTGCTCTCTTTTTTAATCCTAAAAATGTGTCTGTAAACTAGTGTACGAATATCTTCACGAACTAGTTACAACACGATCTAACCACTAATATCATCCTGCGTCGACGTTAGTACTCAGTTGATGATCAGGGTATAGAATGATCAACTGAGTACTAACATCATCCTGCCGCTGATGATGCACTGAGTACTGACGTCGGCGCAGGATGATGTTAGTAGTTAGGTCGTGTTGCAACTGGTTCGTGACTATATTCGTACACTAGTTTGCAGATACATGTTTAGGATTGAAGAAAATAGCAGCATAACATCCTTGCGTTTCACAGATTAATGACCTACTCTGGAAATATATTTCGGTTATTACAATAACATAATATTAATAATACAACAATATTAAACTGGCTTGAGATTTGTTTGTTTAAAGAAGACAAATATATTCAAATTCTAAAATTGTAAAAATTTAATTTTGTTTTGAATTTAAATTTTTTCAAATTTATAATTTTTAAATTTAAAATTTAAAAATTTAAAATTAACAAATTTTAAATTTAAAAATTTTTAATTTTGAAATTATTTTAAAATTTCGGATATTGCAGAAGAATTTAGCATTATTATTGTTATTTTTAAATACTAGGTTCACTTACTTGATTTGATTTCATAACAGATACTTCTACTTTTAAAATAATATTTATTAATAATATAAACTGCCTTTAAAATTGCAGTAAAGACTTTTGTTCTGTGAAATTTAAGGATGTTATACTGCTCAATGCTTCAATCCTAAACATGTGTCTGCAAACTAGTGTACGAATATCTTCACAATATCGAAATATTTTGTGGCAGTGTTAGTCAACGTCATTAATAAGTAATTCGAAGAATAAAATAGTATTCATACACATATATAATGTGTTGATCGTTATTATATTTAATATATTAATTAAATATAATATATATTTACATTAAATATTAATTACATTATATTTGCATTATTACATCGTTAATATTAACGATTATTTATATCGTTATTAATATATTTCATATTAATATAAGTACATTATATTAATTTAATATAAACAAATAGTAATTTATCAATGAATTTATTCGATTCAGTGAAAAGTTTTATTTACATTTTAAATTTATTTTATTTACATTTAAATAAATGTAAATAAATTCAAATATTCATGTTTAATTATTGATTCATGATTCATTTAATTCATTTATTGATTCTTCAATTCATGTCAAATATTCAATTTACTTTATTGAGAAATGTTATTTAAATTTTATCGCGTAGAAGTTGTAGCTACACTGATAAGAACATCCAGTAGTCGAATTTAGAACGCTAAGTGAGCATTTTGCAAAAGTTCTGATTGATTAAAATGTTCCAATTTATTCAAGACAATTTGCAATACAAATTTATTATATTATTACAAATATATTTTGTATAAGCTACACATATGTGTACAGGTATGGTTAGACAGGAGGCAATGTTTCAAAATAATCAGAAATAATTTCCTTGTGATAGTAGCTATGATCTTGATGCAGCTGCGATCTCACCTTTAAAGTTTTGTGTGTGCGGATTTCAAGTAGAACACTGAATTTGATTAGAGGATTGATATCTGCTTTGTGTATATTCAAGTTTTTGTATACTTTTTTTATTATATTTTTATCAAAATAAATTTAAATAAATTAAAATTGCAATTCTAAAAAAGAATAACCAAATTAAAATTATAATAAATTCAATTTTCTTACAAATACATTTTATTGTTATTTTTAGCAAAATTGAACAAGGTATTCACAACTAGTTTACTATTTCAGTAATAAAATATTAAAGTGAACAGTAAACGACTTTAAAAACTTTAAAAACAACGGATTAGATCAGTGCTACCGATAAGTTTTTGAGTATTTGCAACAGAAGAACATAACAGATAAGAACACTTAGCCAATGATAGTGATTTATAATATCAACATGTTTACCTTCCTTTTGATAAAAGGTGCAACAATTTGTTTTTCTAGACAGAATCAATAATAGGTCAAATTAAGATTTCTTATTTATTTCGATTTAAAATCCGGAATAAAAAGTATTATACACAGGAAATAAATGCTTAGTATCAAATGTGTTCTGTTAATCATTTTGATGACCCCGTTGATGATATATCAACAAAAGTATCCATCTTGTGTTATAGTAGACGAATTATCTGATGGAAACGTTCGTAAAACATCAATCTGCAACGGATATCGATATTTTTCGGATGTTATGCGTAATTCTAAATTGAACTCATGTGTTTACACTGTAAAGATATATAAAAGTAGATTAATCATGGATTATCAATTACAAACGAATCACTTAATAGATAAACTGGGTGTACTTGAAATCTGGCACACACAACTAGAAATACAAAATAAAACTAGACGTGCAATTCATGGAGCTCGTATGCTGCATAAATTAGTTTTAAACAATGTCTACTCTGAATCAATAGAGTCGCTGTTAAAAGGAAAATTTCCTGCACTTCGAGTGCTCATCATCAAGGATACGTATGTAAGTAATTTAGTCTACCATGATTGACAAAATTTTTATTCGAATAAAGCAATTAACGTTCAATTAATGTTTAATAAATCCGGTTATATTTTAAATATAGTGGATATGTTTCGTTTAAGATTAAATTCATCTTTACAGTATCATCTATAATAAAATAAATTGATACTATAATAAAATAAATTAAAGTCAATATTTAATAGTAAATTGAGCTTTATTAGAACATTTTTGAAAATATCAATTTTGTTAAAATAAAATCTACTCTATTATTAGACATCACGTCATTGTTTTTTAATAAAATAAACCTCCTGTATAACAAGCGAAAGGTGATCACTTTCATACGTTGAAGTAGAGGCTTTATCAAAATTAACATTTTTAGTTATACATTTTCAGCGTTTTTAGTTATATTTATGTTGTGAGATGCGTTTTTCCTAACCCTGTCCAGTTTGACCGATATAAGAGACGGAACAGTTATCAAGTGGTATCTTATAAACAACAGAAGAATTATTTTAAATAATACAAAATAAAAGTAAAATAGTTAAATAATAAAAAATTAATTAATTATAAATAATTGTTATAAGATTTTTTATAATTTATATCAAGTTAAAATTTAAAATTGAAATTTAAAATAAAAGTCATTTTTATGAATTAAAAATTATATCAATCTTAGTTTTTCGAATTTTTGAGCAAGATCAACAAAAATAAAATTTATTTTTAAATAGCAAGCACAATATATTCAGTGTTGAACACACTGTTCTGTGTACAATTATATATAGAATAGAGGCTTTATAAAATAAGCCTCCTGTATAACAAGCGAAAGGTGATCACTTTCATAAGTTGAAACGGATGCTTTATCATAATTAACATTATGTTCTAAATTTAGTAGATAATGTGTTAACGCACCTTACCGCTTTTTATGTTATATTTATGTTGTGAGATGCGTTTTTCCAATCCATGTTTAACTTGGTGTCCAGTCAAACAGGGATTGACTTATTTTATAAAAAACGTATGACGTGATGTCTAATAATAAAGCAGATTTTATTCTAAAAATATCCTATTAAATTTATTGTTTTATATATTTTATTGTTAATTAAAATTAATAATTGATTAATGTTTGATTTGTTCCAGTTTTATTTTGTGGCTTATTTTTTGTTTTAGTTGTATGCGAGTTTAATTTTTTGTTTTAATTTGTTAAATATAAATAAATGTTCTCTAAATAATTATTTTCACTAAACAAGACAATGTTTTTTACACTAATTATACATATGATAACTATTAATATGAATATTCAGATTAACATCCTAAACATTACTTTCGCCTGAATTCAAAGCATTACAAGCCAGAAGTTATATAAGTTATTTGTTTACAAAGTTATACTTTCGCCTGAATTCAAAGCATTACAAGCCAGAAGTTATATAAGTTATTTGTTTGCAAAGTCATTAGATTTCAAGAGTTATTTACAAAGTAAATAATTTAAGGAAGTTAAAAACTTTACTGAAGTTAAAAGTTTACATAGGTTAAATTTAAAGTATAAATTAAAAATAAAATTTTCAAATTGAAATTTTAAATTGACATTTAAACTAAAATTTAAATTTTACAAAGTTTACAGAAGTTATTAGTTTACGGAAGTTATATGTTTACAGAAGTTATTAGTTTTCAAAACTAGTAGTTTACATAAATCGATAGTTTATAGAAGCTATTAGTTTACGGAAGTTATAAGTTTGCAAAATTTATTAGTTTGCTGAATTTAATAGTTTACAAAATTTATTCTTCTTTTTCTTCAGCGTTTCTTCCGCTTCGTTACGGAGTCTGCTTGAAATCCTACCATTGTAGTCGTTTTTCGCGAAATTTAATATGTAACAGAAGTTATTAGTTTACGGAATTTATAAGATTACAGAAATTATTAGTTTACAGAAGTTATCATTTTACTGAAATTTATGGTTTAGAGAAGTTATTAGTTAACATAAGTTATAAGTTTACTGAAGTTATTAGTTTACAGAAGTTATCAGTTTACAGAAGTTAATAGCTAACATAAGTTATTAGTTTACAGAAGTTAATAGCTAACATAAGTTATCAGTTTACAGAAGTTAATAGCTAACATAAGTTATCAGTTTACAGAAGTTAATAGCTAACATAAGTTATCAGTTTACAGAAGTTTATAGTTTACATAAGTCAATAGCTAACATAAGTTATCAGTTTACAGGCGTTATTAGTTTACATAAGTTATTAGTTTACATTAGGTTTTGTTTACATAAGTTATTAGTTTACAGGCGTTATTAGTTTACAGAAGTTAATAGCTAACATAAGTTAATAGCTAACATAAGTTATAGTTTACAGGAGTTATTAGTTTACAGAAGTTAATAGCTAACATAAGTTATTAGCTAACATAAGTTATTAGCTAACATAAGTTATAGTTTACAGGAGCTATTAGTTTACAGAAGTTAATAGCTAACATAAGTTATAGTTTACATAAGTTATTAGTTTACAGGAGTTATTAGTTTACAGAAGTTAATAGCTAACATAAGTTATAGTTTACATAAGTTATTAGTTTACAAACGTTATTAGTTTGCAGGATTATAAATAAATTATATAGAAGTTAAATAATGTTTACGAATATATCTTGTAAATCATTAATTATAGCAACATATCGTTAAAAGCAATTTATTAATAATTGTTTTTATTTTTAATATTTACTAAATTTAAAATTTAATTTTTCTTATAATGCTTTATTCTTACTATTTTAAATTTTTAATATTTTTATTAGCATTTCTTTAATCTTAATCATAAAAGTGATTTTCTCAATGAATGAACAAAAATAAATTGCATAAATATTTTATAATTCTTAACAAACGGTGCACATATATTTTATAAATGTTTGTAATATATTTGAATAATAAATACGTTTTTATAAGAAATTAGACAAAACGAAAAGTGTAAACGCGCACATAATGTATGACTATTAGCAATTAAAATTTGAAATTCTTAAAAATCTTCATTGTAAAAATTAAATTTGTTATGCCATTTTGATTGATGTAAATGTCATTTTGATTTAAATTTATTTTGAATTAAAAATTTAATTTGAATTTAAATGTCATTTAAATGCTATTCATATTCATTAAAGCTTCTTATTACAAGAAGAAAATATTCTTCAGTAGAATAATATTATAAATATATTATAAATATATAATATATATTTATAATATATTTTAATATATTTCGATAGCTAATGTAATAATCGGGTTTTACTTTAGTAGCCAGGTTTATAGGAAAATAAAAAAACCGACGATGATGGCAGTAGCCATCGAAAATATAGTGTTTCTTGAAAATAGTCTTCATGGTTTATTTAAAATTATTAACTGTCAAACACGAAGAAGCTTTGATAAATGTAAAGGGTAAAAATACTCAAAATCAATAATGCAACAAATAAAAACACTCATTTAATACTTCGAATATTAATTGATACTTCAAAATTTATAAAATTGCAAAAATTAAAAATTATTAAATTATCAAATAATTTAAAATTAAATAATAATTTTAAATAATTAATAAATAATTTGGTTGAGATTTCATTGTTAGGTATTTTATAAAATTTATAAAAATAATAAAATAATTTTATTAAGCAATATTAATAATAATGAATATATTTTTTTAAAATTATAATCATTTTAATATAATAAAAAATTCATTTATTTTTTAAATAAAATGAATATAAATATTGTTAAAATCATCTGAATTGCGATTAAATGAAAAATGAATAAGATGCATCATAAAATATCCTCAATATTCAAAAATAATATTTTTAAATATTATTTAATAATATTTATATTATTAAATAATATTTTTTTATGTTATAAAAAAATATTTTTATCTTAAATTTTTAATATCAAAAATAACGTCATATTATTTTAATAAATAAATTTATCTATAAATTATTATAATTTATTATAATTATTTTATAATTTATTTATAAAAATAATATTTTATTTTACAACTAATTTTTATTTTTAAATAATGTCATATTACACTCAATTCACTTCAAATATTTGTTAATATTTTAACGTGTAACTGTTTTCTTCCAATATATTTTCCTTCTTTTCCACACGCATTAACTAATCGAAATTTTTAATTAATAAACATTTATTAGAAATTGGTAATGGATAATGACCATTTTCACTATAAATTAGATAATGACCTGACAATTTTGACGATGATTTGTATGATGATCATTTTGGCATTTTGTTATAGTGCTATTTATGATAACAACAACATATTTCAATAGTAAAATGTTCTATATTTATGATTGCAAGTTAGTTTAATATTTTGTCAATCATTGGGCATAAATCACTTTAATGGATTAATATCACTCTCGTGGCTTTGTCTGCACCACACCGGCATAAACTATATCTTTAATGATACATTGTTAAAATTATTTCCAAATTTAGCACAGTTTGATTTTAAAGAAGAACGGATTTGCAATGACTGTGCTCAAGACTGGCTCACATATAAAGCTAAATTGCATTCCTACAATCTAAGCAAGTTACGTATAATGGGAAAATGTGTTGATAGGATTTCACAAGTAGAGATCAAATGGGAAGACATTAGTCCATGTGGATACTGCATCATTGATCAGCATATTGCTACTGAAATTATCACTAAAAATCAGATCCATAAAATGAGTAAACTATCATGCTACCATGAGTATACGATAATCAAAAAGGTACCGTTCACATTTTGCCCCAGCTATTTTACAAATTGGACTTTTAAATTTGGAATTATACTGGAAGAATACCACTTTTATGAATATCAAAGTATTCACTGTTTTAATATTAATTGCACATTATGTCTGGAAGAACGATTGTCACAAAGTCCGTTAAAATTATTCTCAAGAGAAAGCGCTAGACTGCCCGATAGCAATGAGCAAATGGTGGTGTGTAGTACATACGGCATTACGTTTAGACGGATTTCTGATTATATGAAATATATGGAAAAATTGAAACTCTCAATAAATTTGGACGATATTAGCTATATTGGCAACTGTTCAGCACTAAAATGTAATCAAATATCATGTTTGATGCCATTGCAAAAGTGCTTGGCAATTATGGGTCAATCTTACCGACCAGTTTGTATCAATAATGATTATAAAGACAATTCATGTTTAAAATATAAGCCGGTATGTGGTACCAATGGTCGTACATATATAAACAAATGCGAATTAAACTTAAATGTTGGAATTAAAGCTATACTTGCTTATAAAGGTCCATGTCGAAGAACTGCGTCTTGTTTTGACGGTTGCCTTTGCGAATCTAACCAATTATGTTTATTGGACAAATTTAATAAACCTGTTTGCGTCAGTACGGAAAAATATATTGACTGTGCACCCATGAGAGTTACTGGAGATAACGGTCAGATCTACAGAAGTTATTGTCAACTTCATAACGATATACTGAGGACAAGGCAGTTTATACACATTAAGTTCGTTGCATTTCCCGAATAATTTATGTTTTTCTATTCGGATAATTTCTATCTGAATGATTAGTGATCGTGAATTTTTCAAAAAAAAAAACAAAAATTACAAATAATAAATTGTGTCTAAGTCTTGTCTATCGCTCGTCCCCTCAACCGTGCCCAGAACGCAACTAGCGTTACCGCGTTGGATGGCAACGCTCAGCCTCTGCAGCAAGAAATCCGTGGACCGCCGCTCTCCGGTCACTGCTGCCATCCGCCGACCTATTTCGTGCATAAGGCCTTTCGCCTCTGGGCCCAACGCACCAAGCGTTTCCACGGCGACCGGCACAAAATTGTAGATCGGTGTTAGGAAGGAGTATTTGCTGCGTTTCTTGTCCTCTGCTCCACTGGCTACCGCTCTATGTGCGGTCACAGCTGTATTTAGATGACTCGGTGACAAGGTGTCTGAGCAAGTGAAGTCCCGAGCCAAACACCTGCCACTTCACCTGTGATTGTGTAGGGATTTTCGACAAATCAAAAATTTGAGTTTACCATCACTCAAGATAAAAATGGTGATTATTTTGATTATCATTTTCAAATGATATGGCAAATCTAATATTCAACAAATCTTATACTGATAATATATTAAGTGTATGTATATTAAGGTCAATTGTACCTACCGCCGTATAGGCAGTTTCTTTAAATCTACGATAAATATAAATTTAAAATGATAAATTCAAATTAAATATAAATTTAAAATGATAAATTTAAATTAAATATAAATATAAATTTAAAATGATAAATTTAAATTAAAAAAATATTCAAACTTTTTTGAGCAATTAACAAAGTGCTGATTATTAATTTTGAATATGTGATACTTCTTAGCTGTCAGTTACATCCGCTGAGAGAAAAAGGGGTGTGCCCTTAGCCATATTTAACTTTGAAATGAATTACAATCGCACAAATACTCGAAATAAGCAATCACATAGGATAAGCAATCACTTAGGATTTAAGCACATAACTGTATAACATCCTTACATTTCACATATTAATGAACTGTTATGGAAATTTTTTCGAAAAGTGTTGATTGGTAAGGGGTAAAAAAATTCACAAAGTTTCGTGCAATTTTTTAACGAATATTTGGATTCTACAGCATGTTGAAACATTAAAGCTCAGTGACTGCGCCTTAATGATCCACTAAGTACAAACGTCGGCGCTAGGAATTTGAACTTTATAATCTAATTACAAGTTCCGCGTAATTTGCAACTTTAATAAATTCATAGTAGCGAAATGGACTCTCCACTGAGCGAGCTGAATAGCACAGATCATAGTGACTGAATGTGCAAATGTCAAGTAGTAAATGATCAGTCCAATATCCATATAATCCATGACATTCAATATCTGCTTTACGTTCTGGTCTCTTGTAGTTGTTATATTTTCAAACGCACGTCAGGTTGAAAAGGCTATAGTATTGGTTCAACAGCTACCGCAAAACAGACGATGCTAAGCTCTTTTGAAAACAGATCTCGAATAATAGTCTTATTATTGTTAGTTCGCCAGATTGGCAACTTTTTGCGTGGAGGTATTGGCACCAGACGGGCCAACGGAACACTGAGTTTTTGACCTGCTTTTAAAATATCATCGGCGGTGATGTCTTAAAATGATACTGATTATGATCGACAAATTTCGATAACATTTGTTTAAGAATTGCTGTCGAACTCAATAGGCTTACATTTAGATGAAAATTGAAGTCTTTGCTTTACCGACTCAACTCCGATTATGCTGTCCAATTATAAAGAAGTGTGTTTAAATTCAGTATAATCTAATAGACTAATGGCCGCACTCATAGAACCATGACCGATCATCCTATAAAACGTAGCAATTCAATTTTTATTTTTGTCTAAACGTTGCGCTCTTTTCTATATTGTAGAGATTTAGCTTCGTCAAAGAGTTCGCGTAGATCCTTTGATCCCACAGTCATCTTCGTATTTTGATATGCTTTCGACAAAAGCAACTTTACAACTTTGACATCTATGAAGTACTAATTGGCACTTTAATTGTGATTGGGTATACGACGTATTCTCGATATATTGACGAAATAAGGTCCATACAGACAAAATCCGCCGTTTGTACATAGGAACAAAACTCAAAGTTGGTAGCCATAAAATCAAATCCAAGTAAATTATATTAAGGCTGAATTCGGCGGAACAATTGCATCGAGATAATGTACAGCCAAGAGTCGAGCTCAATTTGCACATTTGATTGTTTAATGGCCGCAACATGATCAAAGCTTTAAGATTCGTCGTTCGATTCGCTACTGTTTGCATGTAATTCAGACAGGCTCTTGTCTTCTGACAATGCTGTGTGTGGCATTCTATACAAGCCCGACCCATGCATTATTTTTATTTTAATAATGCATTATATAAATATATATTTTTATCTATAACAAAAATGAAATTCATTGACTCATTAAAGGGTTCAGTATATTTTCTTACTTTTCTAACAGCCCGAATTTATATGGCTTAGTAACATTATATAAATTGGCCGTCCTATATTAGGCCTATTAGCCAACACATCAATGTATAATTTGGTACGACATATCAATTAATTGCCTTTTCAGATATGTATCAGATAAATTAAAAGGATATAAAGTAAGTAGCACGTATATATTAAAAAAATAACAACCAAAATACAATTGTGTAATGGCGACTAAAGCATTTCTTCAAATATTCCGATTGCCTCCTCGATTGATCTAACAGATTGCGAGCATGAGTAATTTAAATGATAGCTAAATGGATCCTCTGATTTGACTATTAGGGTTCCATGACATTTTGTTTCACACAGGTTTCTGCCATGTTCTGTAATTTCTAGTGATGCAATGTCAGGAAGTTTCATCTCTAATCGATAGGAGTGAAGCATGGTACGGTCTATATGGTGAACATATGGAGACGGTGAGTAAAGAAGATCACCAAGAATTGCATGTCCCGCCACCGCACAATGAACTCGTATTTGATGTCGACGACCAGTAATGAGTTTTACTAATATTTTTGTACATGGATGTCGCTTATTGTATATTCCGTATTCCAATGGTATAATCTGTGTTAGAGATTCTTTGGGATTACTTAAAAATGTAGTACACATTCCACGCTCATTGGAAGAAGTAATCATCAATGGTGAAAATCTATCCTTAATCGAAATCTATTTACACCTTGAAATCTATCTTTTCATTGTTAATAAAATGTAGTTAATTGAATAAACATGAACTAATAGACAATTTTATATTTATTTAAAAGAATCAATACGATTATTTTTATGTGAAAACAGGATAACTAGTTTTCATAATATTTATAAGTTACTCCTGCTATTTCAAGAATTTGATATTTTATATAATATAGACTTTTTTCAGAAATATAGATATTAATTCCTGAAGTTGACTGCAGTAACTGCTGAAATATTATAAAACCTTTATTTATTAGTATAAAAATGTGGAAAGACATTATATTAGTTCTTTCAAAACAAAAATAAAGTTATAGAGCAAGAAGAAAATAAATTTAGTGGATACTTTTATTTTACTTATGTAATAATTAATCTTATATGGTTATTAAAAGCAATTATAATTTAGATAGAATTTAATAATATTAAACATTGTAGTATTGGTGATTCAGCGTTGAATTTTTGAAATTTTTATGTTTTGCTTAAAAGGTATGAGTTACCTTTATATACATTGTATTTGATCACATGTTATCGAATAAATGTCACGTCGTGATTTATGTGATTTATCCTTTAAACTGTGATTTATGGATCACAGAAAGGTTTTTTTTATATTTTGCTAACCTCTGCTAGCATCTTTAGAAAATTACCAAGTAATTACTAAGTAATTTTTTGAAGATGTTAACAAAAATTACATCATTTGGATCATTACCAAATATTTAAAATATGTGATTTATCTTTACATGATCTATCCTTTAAACAAAATTGCAAATATTAATTAGGATATAATTTGTGTTCTTTATTTTCTTAGAAATAAGAAAATCATTATCAATATTGATTTGTATTTATAAACAACCTGGTCATTATTTCTGATGAATAGACACATTTATTCAAGTTAGTTCATATAAAAAACTAACTTGAATTTAAAATAATAAAGTTAACGATTAAAGCATCGCTCCTGCTTTGTAATTTGTCCTCTAATAATTTTGGTGATATCCTAACTTTTAAATATTTAACTAATTTGGTTTAACAAATTATATTAAGACAATCATAAGGCTTTTTTACTGTCTATTTTACTGTCTATTTTACGTTTTTTACTGTCATTAACGCTTTTTTACTGTTTATTTTTACAAAAATACATTGTATGATTAAGGTGTAATAAATTTTAGGATTAAGAGATATCACGATATAGTGGCTTTGAAATCTGTTGGCCATCGATCGATTTGATGAGGCCGTCCACAATGGCTAAATAATATTTCTTAATTTGATCTCTGTTGCTGATTTTATCTCGGGCGAACTGTCTTGCCGCTTGTTCTGATTCTGCTAGGCACACTATACCACTTGTACATCGATCCAAACGGTGAACAATCCAGTGTCGTTTGTTAGTGTTCAGTTCTTTTATCATCTTTGAATGTGTTCTTAAATTTTCATCAACAGACTGCATTATAACGTTTTCAGGTTTATTGGTAAACAGGAACCCGCTGCATTTACACAAAATCGAAGAAGATTTGTTTAGTACAGTTATCAGCTCTCTGTACCAAGCAGCACTACGATGTGTCCATAGTGGATATGTTAACGCGTTTGTTATCTTCGAGTTTAAGTAGTACGTGCTCATATAGAACTTTAAACTCATATAAACTATATATTATAAAAATTTGGAAATCGAAATTTACGAATTGCACAATTTTAACTCACAAACAATAAACAGATTAACTTTTCGAATTTATTTATTTGTACCATTAATAGATGGCATCAACACATTAGCCAAAATCAACAAGTTAATAAAACAAGTAATAAGAATTAATTAACTTGATATTATTAATTTATTAATAAGTTAATAAAAAGTCAAATAGAAAATATACTAGTAAATGTTTATACACTTAAAAATCGGGGTCAAATATGAAAATAGTAAATTAAATTAAAAATATATTACTTTAAAATTAAAATTATTTCATTTATAATTATTTGAAATTGAGTGTATCTATATACGGGGACAATGTGGGAATGTGGGCAGCAACGACAGTTGCTGCCCACATTCCGCGTTGACGCAGTATAAAATCAGATAGCTGGTTATGGCGTAATGTGATGGATCGAGATCTGTGTAGGTGATGCTTTTCGGGGTCAGCAGTAGGGATTATTGCTTTAAAGTATATTGTTTTTAAATATAGTTTAGTTTCGCTTTTTGCACGTTATTGTATAAATTCAAGAATGACTAACTGGTTGTAAGTGCATTTATATTGGCCATTATAGATAAATGGATATTTCGGTAAAGTGGATACAACGTTTGCTATGATTACGCTTTGTCACCCTATTTTCTGCTGTTATCACAGTATAAAGACAGTATACGCGTCAGTTTAGGTAGCACGTATGTTCTTACGCATATTCTTATAGCCATGCATAATATGAATTTATACAAAAATGTGTAAAAAGCAAAACTAAACCACATTCAAAAACCATATACCCTAACGCAATAATCCCTACTACTGACACATCAAAGCGCGTCATCTAACGATCTCAGACGCGCCACGTGGCGACATAATCACATTCTGTTATCACGGTGCGGCAAAGTGGAATGTGCAAAACAATGACAGTAGATACTCTGATGGTGTTTGCAATTCTACAATTGATGTCGCATCGCACATTTCTTGTGTGATCGTAAAGTACTGTTAAAGCATACACTCTTGATTCAGTCATATCAATACAAAATACAGAAACATTCTTTATGAATTATAGTTTTAAGTAACCATGTAATCAGATCAGTTAACCGAGTCTACATATTTTATATTATTTATAAATTGAAAATAAGGCTAAATAAAATTCAAATAAGTAAATTATAAATAATTGTTTAGATTTTAAATAATTTATATTAAGATAAAATTTAAGATTCAAATTTAAAATAAAAGCAAATTTTATGAATTGACAAACAAATAACACGATATATAAGAATAAGGATCAGAAGTCATCATGAAGAAACTGCTGTGTTATCAGGTTTTGACCCCTATTTTCAACTAAGAAGCAGCGGAGCCCAATACGTGCTGATGACGTACGTACTCTGATGACATTTGATTATTTCTAATAATAGAGATATTATTTATTAAGATAGATTTCTATATTCTAATACAAAGTATATTATTTATTATCCATCCTTTTTAAAATTTGCCACTTTAGAGTTTAAATTTATTCTTTATATTATTGTGTTGATTTATATATTTTACTATTTTCTGTTTGATGTTATTTTTATAGTAACCTAGTTTAAAATATGTATCTATTAAATTATTTAAATGATTTTGAAAAAACCCAATATCATTACATATTGTTGCAATTCTTAAAATTTCATTATTTAATGTATTATATTTTATATTATATGGTATGCATGAATGCTCATGCAAAAATATGTTTATTGTAAATTTAAATATGTCATCTTTACGATATAAATTAATAGTAGTTTTAATTGATGTTAATTTAATGTTCATATCTAGATATATACCTTCTTTATCATCAATATTGGTTTTGTTAAGAATAAGGCTTTCTGGACAAATTAGTTCACTAATTGAGTAAAAATTATTAGAATTAAATACACATATATCATCAATGTATCGAAACATATATTTCATATATTTATATTGTTTAGATTTAGTTTTTACACAGTTATGAACAAATTCATATTTTATAAAGCTTCAAATCAAGTCAGCTATAATTGGGCTACTATTACTTCCCATTTGAACACCTTTTATTTGTCTAAATATATAAGTCCCTACTTTTAAATAATTTTGATTTATCAAAATATTTAAGGATTCTATTAAAACAAATTTTTTGAGATATTACGATATTCCTGAAATTATATCGTTATAAATGATGTTTCCATTTTCACAAAATGGAAATCAATTTTTCACTAAATTGATTTTTGCGATTAAGCACGGCTTTTAGATCCATGCTTAATCTTAAATGCTTATTTAGCGACATAATGCAAGAATCTTTTAATATTTAAGTGAAAGTTAATTGAAGAAAATGCTACCGTGCGTAACAGATTTTATAAAAGATTCAGTTCATTTTTAACAAGACACTTACATTTTTTTCTTACCTGTATTACTCGAGACTCTTGATCAGAGTCAATTACTCGAGACTCTTGATCACAGACAATTACTAATTAGTTATATTTTAAAATATAACTAATATATAAAATATATAAAATATATATTTTTAATATTAAAATATATAAATTTATTTTTAATTACAATAATATCAAATTTTGCAATTTCGTCAAAACTTTTAAAACGCTAAAAGCGATTTGTAAATAGCGCATTCGGGTCTTAACATAACAACATTGCAGTGTCATCAGTGAATGTTTTTTGGTTGTTCCATATTAATCATTTGGTTGTTCCATCCATAGATGTACTAATATCAACAAGTTATCTTAGCTGATATTTGCTCTCAGGAAGAAAACGGCATCTTTGTCTAAGATGCTATTATAGCTTAATAACACACATTATGAATGAAAAAAAGAACTACGAAGGTTACTAAATAACAAGCTTTTGTGCAGCGAAATCATTTATAGGGGATTTGTCATTTTCGTTAGAGATATTTTTATTTGAGACAAAGAAATTACATGTATAAATTTGTTGATTAATCTTGTTCTTAATAAAATCAAGGATTCAATGATTAAAGATAAAACTGTGTTGATATTGAAGCAATGTATCACAGGAAAAGAAGTAAATGACCGATTTTATGAAGCCCTCGTAAAATTGAAAGACGTTAAAGTTCATTTAATCAATCCAGTAGAATTCGAAGTTTGCGATTTAAATGATGTCGCAAAACAGCTCAGTGAAACACCGAAATTGAACACCTATTCAGCATTGTTGATTACAAGCAAGCGCGCACTGCAATTAGTCAATCCTGAAGTGATAATAAAAAGATGGCTTAATAAGCCTATATTTTGCATGGGTTCAAGTACATTTAGTGAGTTCAGAAAACGATTCAACAAACATAAAAATCTAGAAAAGTTTACGTCAGCATTTACGAACGGAAACGAATTGCGTGAGTTGCTAGTGAAACACAAGTTAGAAAATAATGCTGTATCTATATTGTGTGGTAGCGCTGCACCCGGAATTGTGATTAAAACATTGGAAATCTATAACGTTGAATACAATAAAGTATGCACTCTTGTATGTAAATCAGCTACGAATTCTATTCAAAAAACTCTTGAAAGTCTAAGAACCCTGAACTACGTAGTTTTATTTAGTCCAAATGACGCTGATCATCTTGTACAGCGACTACAAGAAACCGACAGACTGTATAGCCTTATATTCATTACGCTGAGTAAAGCGACAACTGACATGTTACTTGAAAGAAGTGTTGATGCGGACAAGATTAAACAGACAACAGATCCTACTCCTGAAAGCCTTGCAATATTGATTGAGACTCTTAACTCTTGCTTGGAAACAGAAGTTACAGAATAATATGAAATGGGAGTTAAACGAGCCCGAAATAGTTTATAAATTAGATTATTTAGATTTTAAGAATATAAAGCAAATAAAGACAAAAATGATCTTATAGTGGGAATAATTTAACTTAATGTAAAAAATTAGCATAAAGAATTTGGTTTTAAATTTTTAAGTTTCCAAGACGGAAATATTAAATAAATTTATAAATTAAAATTATTGCACATAAAGTATTCTGAAATATAATAAAACAATTATATAATTTATAATAATTTAGTTAAATTATTTGCTCGGATTATTTTAAATACAAATAGCATGACATAGTTATTATCGTATTATGCAATATTATATATTTATTAATATCATCGTAATAAAATTTAATGCAAGGATCAATGAAGTTTTGAACATTTGTAGAATATTATTCTTTATTCTAACTGAACAGAGTTATTTAAAAGAAGCATAAAATAAATATTTTAACAAAAGATATAATATTTTAATATGTTAATAATATATAATTTATATAATATTTTATTATATTATATATTTCCTCCTGATGACCTCTAATCCTAATTCTGATTCACAGTTTGTTATCTATTGGTAAATTCATAAAAATTGATTTTTATTTTAAATTTTAGTTTATAATTCATCTTGATATAAATTATATAAAATCTTATAACAATTATTTATTAGTAATTATTTTTTTTACTATTTAGCTATTTAACTTTTATTTTGCATTATTTTTAATTTGCAATAAAAAAATACGTAGACTCAGTTAGCTTATTTAACAACTTGCATAACATCAACAACATCAATTAATTTCTATTATTGATTACATTATCAATATATCTTTGTAGAATATAATATAAATATAATATATTAATATTTTAAATATTTTATAAAAGATATAAATTTTCATTTTCAAAATTTTGAAAACGAAAATATACTTTTTAAATATCCAGTTTCAGTTAAAAATATAAAAATATACATTTACATATAAATTACTCACTTAATAAGGAATATACATTTACAGATAAATTACTCACTTAATAAGGAAATACATCGCTAAACATTTCGACAAAATAATCTATTAAAACATAAATTGTACTTGAATATTTAAAAAATTAAATAAAATACGAGCAAGGAATTTTTAGATAGAATTTAGAATTTATATGATTCACTTACAATACCGTCAAAATAATAGCACAAATTAAATTGAATATATTAATAATACAAGCAAACTAATATAACTAAATATTTTAATTTAATTTAAATATTTATAACTTTTATATATTTTATTGAAATGTTTATTATTCTGAGTAGAATTTTTTCATCCTAAAGGTCATAGTGATAATTAAATATAAACATAGAACTTGTTTTAAAAGTGAGCAAAATTTAATTAAATATATTTAACATTTAATTGAGATCAGTATTAATATACAATATCTATTTAATATTATTAAATATAAATGACTTACTTTTCTTGTCAATTTCTATTCTGATTATTCGAGCAATTGAGAAGACTCAAACAGCATATACTAACTCTATGCTGTTTCGACTTTTAAGTCTCATCAGTAAGGAGCTGCTGCACAACTGGATTAAGTACATCACCCCTTAATTGTTCAATAAGTCTTTCTAGTACACATCCATGTACTAGAAATTAACACTTGTGAGAGTATTCATCACGAATAATTCACTTACCAGGACCTAACAAGTAGGATTTAAAAGCACTCTTATCGAGCACACAAAGGCCAAGCTCCTTCATTGCTAGTGGTAATGAAACAAATGACTTACTTTCACGCTTATTTCTATTCTGATTAAAGGAATCGGGAAGAGTAAACAGCATAAACTGACTGTATGCTGTTTTGACTTTTGAGCTGTCTAGGGGTGCTGCACTTCAATGCAATTGTGCATTAGCCCCCTATTGATGAGACTCAAAAGTCGAAACAGCATAGAGTTTATACTGTTTGAGTCTTCCCGACTCCTTCAATCAGAATTATTAAATATTTTATTTCTATTTAATATTTATAAGATTATACAACTACTTTTTATGAACAGATGATCAAAAATAGACTTAAAACAAATACATAGCAGTAATATATCACTAAAGTGGCATAATATGTCACTTTTATAATTATATTCAATCAATTCAATCAATTTAACCAACTTTTAATATACATTATAATTATAATTATGATTCTTATCGTCTAAAAGCATGTATTGCCTTTATCCTAATACCACTAGAGCGAAGATTTCGCAATAATTGCAAGATGTTTAATTATATAAATATTATTTTATCGATTGGGAAAAATGCTGGAATCACATCGGAATGGATTTGCCTTACTACACAGAGGAAATATAATTTGTATTTAATACTCAATACCTCATTAACGAAATGATTATTTTTAAAGAGCAGTTTTCAAAGTGGTTATTTGCGATAATTACTTTAAAACACATTAAAATCTAAAATATCTTCTTATGTGAGAAGAAGATATCTTCTTATGGGTTAAGCGAATTTCGAGTAAAATTTTTTTGTTAATTAGAATTTTTTAATATTAAATTTAAATAACAAATTTAAATATTTTGCAATATTTTATTTGCAAGATGATAAAAATATATTTTTTTAATCTTAAAAATATCTTCAATCAATAAAATAAATAAAAAATTTGTTCATTAGAATTTAGTGATACATCTTTTATTACAATTATTTATTAAAAATAATTTTTAATAAATTAAAGAAATAAATTAAAAGAAATATTTATTTTACAAAATATTTATTTTGACTTCGTAAAAATATGATCTTGCTTGCGCATAATAATTTGAGTTATTAATAATAACCAAAATTATAATATAAAAAATATAAAATTAAAAAATATAATATCAACTATAATATAAATATAATAAAAATTAAATTTAATGTATTAAATAAAGTAAAATATCAAGAGCTATTCGTGTACAGTTATTGTTTAATGATGAAAAAGAATAACATCAATTTGATATTTGTTTCGTATAGGTATAACGAAGATAATATGTATATAAAAATACATGTACATTAAATTTAAATGTAAATTAAATATTTTTTAAATATAAAAATACATGTATAAAAATTTAATTAAATTAGGCCAATTGAACGAAAATTAAAATTCATATTAAGAAATAAAGATTGTAAATACTTAACATTAACCGATATATTATGAGAAAATTGTAACTAAATAAAGTGTTCAAACATCAGTGCCGAATCCAAGATGTAGTATCGACTGTAACATTAAAACATTTGTGGATAACTTTACTTGCCAGAAGTCTGGTCAGCCACCTGTTGACTAACGCTTGCAGCTGCAGCTTGGGCGGCGGCAGCTATTGCGGCATTTCTTTCAGATTGGCGATTCTGTATTTTGTTATTAATCAAATCGTGTAGAGCAACTATCGTTCGGCAAAGCATTGCAACGTAGATAACAGCCATTTGATCATTTAGCACCGAAAGCTGTTGTCCTTCTTCGACATAACTTAGACGTGAAAGAGAATTCAACACATTTTGGATGTGTTGAAGAACAAGTTGATTACGCGGCAATCGCTCTTTAATAACGCTATCAACGTAGAGCACCATTAGATTAAGACTTTGATGAAAACCACGTACAGCGTGTACTTGATTCATAACCTTTTGGGACAGCGTTCCGCAACTATCAGTATTTATGTCTCTAAAAAAATTAATTTTAAAAGTATAAAAATGTACTGACTACTTGTCAACATTGATAATAAAATAATAAATAAAATAAAATAATCAACATTGATTATTTATTCGAAATATTCGTAATCTAAATAACGAATTTTTCGTCTAAAATCTTATGATTCAATTTAAAGTTCAATAATGATTGAACCTTTATATAAATTTTATTATAAAAAATGTAATAATAGATTATAAGTAAATAACATTAACTATGACAACTAACTATAACATAAAGTAAACTAACTTCATGTTTTATATGAAAATAATTTGTAGAAGATGTTAGAGTTTCCACCACGTTTGAAATTTATTTAAATTTTAACAGAGAGTTTAAAATTTGTACTAAAGAAAATTAAAACCTTAACGTTATATTAAATAAACTTGTTTTAATTTCAAAAAATTAAAACAATTTAATTATATAAGGATAATATATGGATATTCAATGTTTACTAACAGACTTGAATACGCCAAGTAGATAAGTTGAAAGTGGACTTGAAAGTCACACAAAATAAACGGCAGCAAAGGGAATTCTTAAAACTATAGAGTTGACTATATCAGAAATAATAATTATTTAATATAATTAATAATATTAATATTGATATTATTAATAATAATATCATGAATAAAAGTATAAAAACAATAAAGTGTAAATAAATAAAAATATTTTGTCTTAAAAATACCTCAACAAATGTTCTACCCCGACATCTTCGGCTTCCTCCGCCTCAATAATAGCTGGCACATGATCGAATGTTTTTGTAGCAGGAGCTCCATCGCTATGAATTTCTTCAGTAAGTATATATGCTTCAATAGGAGATCCGACATATTTTTCTCTGTTTGTATTACGTACTATAGGAATGCGCTAGATATAACACAAAAAGCTAACGAAATATAGCAAATTAAATGAACAAATTAAATACGTCGGATAATCTTTCAGAAGTATCGATAACAACCAACACCTGCAATACAAAGAATTAATTACGGTTTGTGCAAAAATAGCATATACCGCATTCACAAAGTATTTCTGAATTCGTTCAGTAATTGCAATATCACTAGGTCGAAGTTTGGGGCCGGTGTGATACCAACCAACGATACGTTCACGAGCTAAATATGGGAACTTGAATTATTTATGCGAAAGTTCAATTTACCGTTCACTTTACGAAACATTTGCCACATTGTGTCCAGATAGTCTTCGTCCATAAACCAAACATCTTTATCCTCATCGAATGGAACTAGAAAATGATTATCCTAAAATTATAATATTTCCCTGCCATACCAAAAAAAACGTATGTTTTCAAAAATATATGTAGAAATATTTTACGATATACTAAAATATGTGTCTTAGAAATTTAGAATGAATATCTAAGACATGAGTTTTTTTCGTAAATATAATTTCAACTTGTTTTATAAAAAATTATTTATAAATTTCTTAAATTTGTATAAGACATTTATGAGCGGCGATCTACAGTGAAAGCCTTGAAGCAATATTGTAATATTTGATGTTAAAAATTTAACAATAACGTATAGTATGAGTCATTATATCTAAAGCGCAAATAAGACTTATTCTATCTAGCGTATTGTAATTAGAGTTGAGCAATTTCTATTGCAAGTTAGCATCTAAATTAGACAGTTTAGATAACGTTTAGTTTCACATTACAGAATAGGTTCAGAGGTTAACCTATTGATAAATTTGAACCATACCAATTGCTAAAAGCTAAAAATTACTGAAGAATATAAGTGGATAGGTGGGATTATCAAATATTCTAAAATTACAACAATTTAAAGAAAATAACGATAGATAAGAAGTAAGATTTTTTAAATCCTTTTAAGATATTATGCCTTTTTAAAAATGACTCATTGTAAAACATGATTCCTTTTTGAGATAGGGCTTATTAAGGTATTCAAATAAGATAAGGCGATACTAGGTCAATTCAAAATAATGATAGTTTATCTGGAAAATATGAGCAAGTAACGGCACTGAGATATTAATGCAAGTTTAATGAAAATATTAATTAAAGAAAAAATAAGATAACCGTAGTCCAAAATAAAAGGGAATAATCTGAGAGGGAGTGGTTAGTTTAGATAAATGGACTCTTTGATTTAAATTGAACTTTTGTTCTCGTAACCATTTGCCAATATATAATTCAATGAATAACGAAAAGATGTATGACACATTGACCCTCAAGAGACAAAGATCAACAATTTATTTCATAATAGTATCATATATCAACTGAGATATGTTTTACTCCCTCTAGATCTCATATCAGTAGTCGATATCAACATGAACGATAAAAAGTTGGATAATGTCTGATTTATTTATGTAACAGAAAAAATTCGACTTTAGATTATAGACTTTCGTTGTTAAAGGCATGTTATGTTAAACACATAGTTTCAACATTTGGATAAAATTTGGATAGGCTTTATCGATTAGCAAACCAAGACAGTGATTCCGATATTGAACAAGGTGCAGGAAGGCCGATTTTCTTGTGTTGATGGAATTCCGCAAGATATTCTGTAAGATTCCGGCGTTGCATAAATCTTGTGATTAGCAAGTCTTTTCAACATATCCTGCAAACGTTTTGGGATTGACAACATGGCATATTGGTTAATATATTTAAAAAGAGCGATCGAACAAAGACAGTGAATAATACTTCTTAGTCTTAACATAAGGTTATTATATAGAATTAAGAAAAACTACCGATAATCGAGGAGCAGGTACATGAGAAACTACGTGGATTTTATTTAGGTAGTGTTATTACATAGGAACACATTACTATATCAGTTTAAAATGCTTGAGGATACAACGACTCAGTACATGTTTTTATGAATCTGGAAAAATCCCTCAAACATTACCTATTGCGGAGAGTACTTATTGTGTACTCTAGATAGTACTTACTGTGTACTTATTAGGAAGTCTTGAATTCATATAATGACTGGAGTACATAATGTGTTTCGTGTGCTGTACAACAAAATTATAGACGGCTTTTCCTTAAACGTTTGACTTCGTTACGGTTGTCCGTAATCGTAAATTTTGCTCATAATTAACATGAATAGAATATTGAGACGAAAGATTTGTCGGGAATAGGTTTGCTGCATTGCTCAATCATCTAACTATTACTTTTGTTCGGTTTTCAATATTTTTAAGATTTACAACGAATGCCAGTTAACCTTTCGATCGAATATTAAGCTATCATTAATGTGCATTTCATTCGGGCGGATAAAATGCACATTCAAGAGATATCTTGAACCTTTCAATTTCTTAAGATAGTTATTTCTTATCTGAGTATGTGATACAAAGGTCTAGATCAGTGATTTCCAACCACCCCGCCGCTCTCAAGTACCGAACTACACAAGAAATAATTAATGTAAAGTTTAATTTCTTATCTGTATTTTTGGTATGTCTATTTAGTTTTCATTTTAATCGGATGCTCTTGTGTTATTATTTTCTCTTAAGTGCCGAATTTTTATCCATTTAGCAAAAAAAGTAAGAAACGAAAATCACGGAAACGTCTCTCAAAGAAGAACCTGACACGAATTTTAAGAGAAAGAAAGCTTTTAGCAGGCAATACCAGGAGTCATATTGTAATTTGGATTTATCACGACATACAATTTTCACGAACAAAGCCTGCTTTAGATAGTGTGCAGCGCCAAAGTCTCGAATGGGTCAATGATGCCTTCAAAGCATTTCGCAACTTAGATGCTAAGGATTCAGAGTTAAAAGACAAGCAGCTGATAAACTTTTGTAAGAAAAATGAAAATAACATATATGCCGACTAGTACTGTGATACTAAACATTGAGGAAATAGACGAAAACATTGAGACAATTGTCGGAGAGAATTAATAAATCACATTGGTACAAACTTTAGGTTGACGAATTTGCAGATGTTAACAAAAAGGCAATACTATTTGTAAATGTACGATTTATATATCAATAAGATGTGTCTGAGGACATGTTGTCATCGACAAATAACATTACAGTCGTAGAACTGTTCAATTCAAAATAACTAAAAGGGTGCTACTGTCATGAGTAGAAGACTCTCTGTTTCTACTGCTCGGGCAACAAAGGCTGTACCTGAATCCAAGCATTGCGTAATTGAAAAATGACACAGGAATTTATTGAGCAGCTTTGTGATGAAATGAAAGCGGAACTCAGGTGCCTTCTTTTACATACAGAAATTAGATTGCTACCAAGAGAAAAGTTTTTAGCCAGAATGCTTGAATTGTGGGAGCCGCTGCAAATATATTTCTCAGGAATTACCCTTGGCAGCACATTTCAGTGACAAGGGTTGGGTCACAAAACTAGCTTATTTGTGTGGCATTTTTAATTTACTCAATGAACTTCATATATTACCTCAAGGAAAGTTTAATGCTGAACTTAACTTGACAGATAAAGTAGCTGCATTAGAGTAAAACTGGATTTGTGGGGAAGACGTGTGAACAAAGGCATATTGAACATGTTCCAGACATTAGTGTGAATTTTTGATGAGACAGATCCTGCGCTTTCATTTACCAAGTTCAAGGACGAACACTTGCCTTCTATTTTCTAAGAAATTGAAGGCTACTTCCAAATTTTAAAAGATCCACGAAATGACAAGAAATAGATTCGAGACCCAATGTAAACAAACCAGGTAAATTCAGCAAGTCTGTGCAATAAAACAGCTGATAGAGTTTGTAAATGACGGCGGCGTTAAAGTCACGGTCATTCTATTGTCTCTTTCTATCTGTATCAAAGTCATTGCTGAATACCCTAAGATTGCAACCAAAGAACTAAAAACCATTTGGCCATTTTCAATTTTTATTTATGTGAAACAGTTTTTATGTGGCAGTCACTAAAACAGAATAATGGTGGAGTAGATTGAGCATAATCGAACACGTCGGGTTTCGTTATATCTGATTACTCCCAAATTAAACCATTTTATTTCAGAGAAACAAGCTTAGCGCTTAAATTGCAAGCTATAATTTTATCAACACTAAGGAACCTTATCTTACGTTTAAAATTGTGATTTTATATAATCTCTTTAAAACAACATTTGCAATAATAATGTGAAGATATGTTTTCATAACAAAGTGTTCTTTTCGTTTATTCATTTTTCTAACGACTTTTTTTATCTTTATCTAATTAATTAAAAAAGAGGATGCTATAACGAGAATTGACATCATGCTATGTTAATAGCGCAATAATAAACTTCAACATTTTTGACCCATCCGGTTCGCGATAAAATTGGCAAACGTTGACAGGTCCGTAATAAAAAAAGGCTTAGGACCGCTGGTTAGCTTTATCAGTTATATGAATATAAATTTAAACAGATTTCCAGATTTAAAAATTAGCTTTATAAGTTAATGTATATAAATTTAAACAGATTTAAAAATTTTCCAGATTTAAAAATTTTCATTTTCTCAAATGTTTAAAAACATTCAAAACATTTAAAATGTCAGCAAAAACGTTTAATCAATAAGATTGATTAAAAAAAACGTTTAAGAACAAATGTACGGAAGTTTTCGAATTTTAAATACCTGCAAAGCTGTTAGTAATGTCGAGTACCTGGCCTTTTTGCCAAACACTTCCAAGTAAAACTCCTGCAACTCTCCTGTGCTTGGTGCCTTTAGAAACTCTGAGATAATGATCTGCTGCACTTAGTAATACAATTGGATGAACGATAACTTTTTGTATTTTTGAAGCCTTTGACATGTCTGATGGGCTAGCTAACACAGACAGTGACATACCAGCAAGCTCACTGGGCATCTATAAGTAAAATATGTGAAACTGTTATGTCAGCAAATAAATATTATTTAATTGGAGAAGGTAGTATTCGTAAAATATTCAATCTTAGCAATTTTCATTGTGAGGTATGAATTAACTATACAAATTGTAGTAAGATAGTGTGATAAAATATAAATTTAAATTACAAGCGAGACAAATAAAATATGCAGCAGTCAAAAAAGTAAAATGCATGTCTAAACAGGGGATACACCGTGTTTGAATTAATAGATACATTGATTCAAGTTAGAAATGGCACCGATCGATAAAATATAGTGGCCGAAATCAAAATTAAAGCGTTCGAATAAGATAAGTAGCGGTCAAGATAAAAAAGACATTATTTGAAATGGGATGTATTGATTGAAGTTAAATAAGTTGTACTGTTCGAAACGAGAAATCCGGGTCCGTTTTATTGAAACGAATTGCGATGATATCTTCTTTGCGCCGGGATTTTACGTACAACGAGAGTATTCGTTCTATTAAGACTAAAATCGGCTTTGCCCTCGCTAAGATGACTTCTGCCTGCATTCGGGGTGATCGTTCCACACGAGGGCATCCAATTCGACGTTGGACTGCATCGTAATTTTTAGTGTTTATCTAATAATATTATTAATTTTATGACTGGACTCATTTGCGGGTAACCGTCAAATGTGTAATTTTCGAATAATAATTAAAAAATTAGTATATACAGAGCTTTGACCGAGAAGGCCGTTTTGCCCGTTCATCGTACATTGCAACACATTAAACAAACATATTAATTTTAACCAAACCAAGGATAAGAACTTCCAATGTTGCCCTGATCAGCGTGTCTTATCCAAGTGTTGACCATGGCTTTGAATTGGCTCAAAGATGACGCAGTAATGATGTCGTGAGGCAATGCGTTCCACAACTTTCTCACTCTGCGTGACAATCGAGATACCATTGTTGACTTTCCAATTTGTCTTGCGCGTAATGCGAGAGAATGACCCCTGCGACTTTGTCGGACATTCAATTCAACACATTCACTTGGGTATCCATCTATCCCCTTTACTATAAACCACATCGCAAACAGATCCAGAACGAGTAGTCTGCCTTGCACTGATATCATTGATTGAACTAATGATCAAACCTAGTTAGAAGTCGCGTATATCGAAAAATTTGTGTGACGGCTCGAATTGATATAATGTAAAGAAAAGTTTTAATTGAATATCTTACCTTCCGATTGACATTTTAAATGCGAATAATTATTTTGTTAATCAGATTGCGTTTATTGAAAATTAAATATTTGTTTGATGGGAATATTTGTGAAAATTATTCTTATTCTCAAACATTAAAAATAAATTATTATTTTATCTGTACACTGATTTTTGTAATTTCTAAAAACAATTTTTAAGTTTTAATTTTGTTTTAATTTTTTCAGTTTTCCAAAAAACTGAAAAACTGTAACTACTTGCTCAAACAACTAGTTACATCTAAATCAGGAAGCTAAATATGAAAGCATTGATTTATATTCACTGTTAAATATAATTGTAAATGAGTTTACCGGCTCCAAACCGAGAGGCTCCAGTAGGTATTAATAAAATACTCATATTTATTTTTTGTTTAAAGGTAAAATACCCTTGAGAGATATAATTGCTATTAAAACAACATTATATAAATTTATAAATATGAATTTATTGCTTTTATAATACACTTCTTAAATATAATTGTAAATTGCGATTTTCGCCCTCACCAAGCCTGGATGCTGTTGTATCGAATCAAAATAATATTAAGCATTATTGTGCATTATTGTATTGAGTATTATCAATACTTAATACTTAATACTTTAGTATAATACTACAATATTTCATATTAAAGTATAAATATGTATACCTGCATGCTTTCCTATCACTAAGCGAGAATTGCTCGACTATAAGTCGGTACTGACGAGAGGGTCAATGATATGCTTTAGGGGTGGAACATCCAACTGCATGCGGCTGCGTGCGCTAGGGATAAGCTCGATTCGCGACAGATCTGTCTCACTAGACTTGTCCTGCCTTTGGGCGATTGTAAACAAACTTGATGGCTTCCCCACTAAAATCCTTGGATTGAGAAGTAAGACATTACGCGATTACTCGAAAAGCTGTATAAGAGGCACAATTCTCAATTGCCCGCTAACTTTCGACAGTCACATCGCGCTCTCACATTCCACACATGTGGAATGTGTTTCCCGAGGATGTCGTCGTGGTTTCTTCGATGAAGCACTTCAAGTGAGTGTGCCGTTGATGGAGATTTGACATTCGCACTTTCACGGATATCTTGAATCCTTGATCCTGATATTGATGCGGACAATTTACTAATTACCCTATATTAATTTATAAATTTTGTTGTTTTTGATCAAGCAAAACAGCTTATCAGCAAACGCCTTGTATGTAATAGTATTAAGTATAATTCTAAGATGATTTGTAAATCACCTTAGAATTTAATCAAGTATTTTTAAGGTTTGGAAGCTGATCAGAATAAATAAACAGAACTAGTTAACAGAGGAAATTATGAATTTGAGAGGTAAAAACATTGAATACACTAGCAACACATATGTGAGCAGATAAACAGTTTCTTTATAAAGGGGATGCAACCGAATTAGCTTGACAACTAAATCTTAACAAAAAAGTAACAATAGGGATGTCAAGAGCCCATGACTTAGAATTGCACTAAATCAAAATGTGCGTCGTAACGAAAAACGTCAATTCCACATTTTTAGTTATTACCTCACACAATAAAGCACATGTCACAACTTAAATGACTTCCTAATGGAGTAATGACTCAAGTTATACAATCTTAAATATAAAAAATTAAAACGGATGTAAGGAACACGGACATTAGATAACGAATGAGTTAACTACATGGATTGACAGTGAATCTAGAGTATCAAGTGATGAGTTAATAGCCACAAAATAGTCACGATCTAGATCATCCATTACTTTACTAATAGCACACTGGTATCCTTTATCGTTGTATTATCATGAATCACTTAAATTAATAACCACAATTTAGTATTGTCGATACTCAATTAAATGATTCACAAAATTATTACAATTATTGCAGATGGTGATTTTTTCAGGATAAGAATCTAACCACTTGCCACAAATGACAGTTCTGTAACTAACCTTCCAGTTATATTGAAGTCTCTGTCGTCTTGATACAATGTACCAAAATGTGACAATTTGTACCATAAAACTGACTTAAAATCAAATTTTACTTATAACTAAACTGTCAATACTGGCTTTAATTGATGTCGGCATTTGTCAATTTATTTGAAATTTAGTCATAAAAGCAGGCAGGCAGTTTATCAAGAAAACTCAAGTAGATTATGGATTATCGTTTAAATACAAAATAAATCATTGCATTATATACTGTGAAATGGGCATATATTATTACGGCGACAACGTTAGAATGCTCCGTTACAAGATCGGTTACAAATTAGCAAAAGCCACTTCAATGTGCGTTATAGCAGCGCGATCATCGTTCGGAAATCCAATACGGATGACAAGCAATAGAGCTGAATGCTTCGAATTACATGATGAGCAGCCGTGCATGCATCATTACCGGAAGGGTAAAAAAAGAAACATAAAATACCATGAAAGCACAAACATCACTGAACTGGGTGTGTTTGTTTGGGACCGGATAACGCTTTTGACTTATTTTTGAACCCACTTGTAACCTCAATTGTATGTTTTATTATTAAAAATTATTACTTTTCAAAAAAAAATTTATTATTATAACTAATGCCCAAGCCGAAAGGCGGATTGGCTTTATTAAATCACTACATTATTATTACTATCATCTCAACAAAGGACTTTCCCAGGGCTCTCATCTGTCTCCTATCATTTATATGATAGTGACAAGGAGAGTTCTTGAGGGTCTTTTGGATAGGAACACCCACGCAATCATTTATGCGGACGACATCTCGATTGCATTTAAAAGAAACACTCTGTCGGATGCAAGGTTCGAAGGGCGTATGAAATTATTATTACTAGAATGTCAGCGAGCGTAGCTCAATAGACACCTTCACAATTTAAAATATAAAAAGGAAACTAACAACAAAGTAATTAAAAGTTAGTCAGTTTCTTTAAAGTAGATACAAATCCACGTCTGCTTGTTTGCTTCACCACTTCCGCCGGTAAACTGTTCCAAGCTGGAATGACACGCACGGCAAAATTAATGCTTCTTTTTTTACACCAGTGTTTACGTTGTAACATAAGTGGATGACCACGTAATCTTGAGTCATTTCGCGTACAAAATAGATTTCTAACGGGATTCTCACGATTGCTCATCGCCCGCCACACTACAACCAGGTCATTTAGTGTTAAAAGTGAAGATAACGAAGGCATATTAAGGCGACTTAACCGTTCCTTATAAGTCAGGTTATGAAGGCCCGCTACCCGTTTAGAAGAACGTCGCGATACATGTTCAATACGAAACTCTTCCGATTTGTTAACTGGGTATGATGCTGGAGAACAATAGTTAAATGACTCAATTTCTAATTTACTAAAACATCTGGAAATCATACCGGAAATTCGAGTTGCTCTAGCACATATTTGCTCCGTATTTTTCCTAGTGCCTAGATCATCCGAAACGACGACGCCCAAGTCTCTATATTGACGAACCATAGGAATTGGTTGTAAGTTAATTGAGTAGCTGGTTGTCGAAAACTTATTCCCTATGTGCATGTATGCACATTTTGTCACATTAATACTTAAACAGTTCTCAGCTGACCAATACGTCAATGTATCGAGATCAGACTGTAACATTTGTCGGTCAAGGTCATAAAAACACAGCGATAGACCTTAAGATCATCGGCGTACAACAACGTTTTTGACAGCAGTAATGATGGGAGTTCGTTAATATATATATATATATATATATATATATATATATATATATATATATATATATATATATATATATATATATATATATATATATATATATATATACAAATTTATTTAATGTGGCAAATGCGTACAAGCTGTACGCTTACAAGTCCACAAACAAAAATGAGAAAGTCAAGCAGTTAAATTGTTCAGATGGGATCGGATTTGTCGTTTGAAGCACTGCAGGGAAGTTGATTGGCGTATATGAATGGGCAGATGATTCCACGACAGAGGAGCAGCCACCAGGAAGGAGCGGAGTCCAAATGAGGTAGAGTAGTTTGGGACATGTAAAAGAAGGGAATTACAGGAACGCAAGGAACAGTAAACAGGACGGGAATTATCAAGAAAAGGAAGGTTGAGAAATGAAGGGGTATGAAAAGTTACAAGGCGGAAAGCAACGATAAGAAGACGAATTTGAACACGACAATAAATTGTAGGCAAATCGAGAGAAGCAAGATGGTAGGATGTGTGATCAAAACGACGAAGACGGAGGAGAATTCGGACAGCTGCGTTGACGATGCGTTGTAGGGGAAGAAGAGTGGATTTAGGTGAGTTGGAAAATAGACTAAGACAATAATCGAGTCTAGAAAAAAAGGAGAGATGATATGAGAGTCATACAAGAAGGGAAATCGATCAATCTACGAACTTGACGGAGGTTGCGGAGTATCAAGGTAGATGAGCGTACTTTATCTCTAACGAAAGGTTTAAGTGAAAGTCGGTTGTCAAAATGGAAGCCTAGGAAAACGAGATTATCAACGATAGGAAGAATTGTAGAATTTAATGATACGGAGGGAGGTTCGAAGCCGAGGCGTCGAGGTAGGATCCACATAATTTTGGATTTATCAGGATTCAGAGAAAGGCGAAGGGAAGAAAGATGATTGGAAATTGAGACAAGACAGTCGGAAGCAGAAACACTAAGATCGCGAATACGATAAACAGGTGCATGAGCATAGATGAGAATGTCATCAGCATATTGCATAACATGGAAGTTAAATTTATGAGAAATCGAAGACAAATCACCAAGAAGAAGAGAGAAAAGTATAGGGCCTAATACGGAGCCTTGCGGAACACCGGACGGAATGGACGAAGGATGGGAGAGAGAAGAGTTAGAATATACGCGAAATGTACGGTTTGATAGATATGAAGAAAACCATGATACAGTGGGTAAAGAGAAGCCATAATCATGACGAAGGCGATGGAGAAGAATCGAGTGATCGACGATGTCAAAAGCAGACGATAGATCAAGAGAAACTATGACACTACATAATTTATGATCGCGCGATATGAGTAAGTCGTTATAAACTTTAAGACATGCAATTTCGGTAGAGTAATTAGAGCGAAAAGCGGCTTGGAAGGGAGGAAATAAGTTAGAGGAATAGAGATATGTATTAACTTGCTTAAGAACGAGACGCTCAAGGAGTTTAGAGAGGGTTGGGAGAAGTGAGATTGGACGGTACGAAGATGGTAGTGAAGAGTCGAGAGATTGCTTTTTGATGATAGGACGAACAGTGGCGCATTTCCAGATGGAAGGAAATGTACAGCTACGGATGGACGAGTTGAACAATGTGGTTAGGAAAGGTAAGATAAAAGTGCAGATATTTTTAAGTAAGTGAGTGGGAATTGGGTCAGAAGGAGAGGTTTTATTAGGTAATGACAGCAGAACCGAAGAAACTTCATCAGACGAAACGGGAAGAA
>WNNJ02002687.1:0-52733 GCA_012934845.2 Pomphorhynchus laevis
TAATATATATATATAAATATATATATATATATATATATATATATATATATATATATATATATATATATATATATATATATTAAAGAATTAACTGGTGTTAAAGTACGAGCAATATTATTACGTTTCGGCTAAAGCCTTCGTCAGATAATTGTAAGAGTTTCAATAACCAAGACTTATTTTAAGGTCATTAAAATAAGTCTTGGTTATTGAAACTCTTACAATTATCTGACGAAGGCTTTAGCCGAAACGTAATAATATTGCTCGTACTTTAACACCAGTTAATTCTTTAATATTAATATATGAACGAATACAATAAGTATCCTGGTCGTCGGTGTCAAGTCTTTCCTTATATATATATATATATATATATATTTAATGAAGTGTAAAAAACAGGCAAAGAAGTGTTTTCATGAAGTGTTTTCATAAAGTGTTTTCTACACTTCATTAAAGTATATAATCGTATCCTTATGGATCCAGGCACGCAGCTTGAACTCAATCAAACTATATATATAAATATATATATATATATATATATATATATATATATATATATATATATATATATATATATATATATATATATATATATTGCGAAAAATTGCTTGAAACTGTGATCCAGGAGCCAGAACTGACTACGATTGATTTTTAATCCATATTTGCTACTAAATAACTGGAATTCGATCATCAGCTTCATCAGTCTAATGTATCACTCCGAGACGCTCCTAACCACCCAGCAGTCATCGTCAGTCGGATGAAGTGTGCAGGGTACGTTTCGAATGCTATTGTGATAACTGTAAAGACACCAGCATTTCATCAAAATGCTAGGCGAAGCTCAGGTGCATAACGCGTTTTTACTGGCTTGTTGCGTGTGTGGACCTTCTAGTTATTCTTTATATAAGACACAAATGCGTATCCGTTGATTACGAGGGCACTGAATTTCTCACAGGATTCCGAAAGAAATACGTTTTTTATAAATTGGTATTGCGGAAAATTGCTTAAAACTGTGGTCCCGGACCCAAAACTGGCTACAATTGATTTTTAATCCATATTTGCTGTTAAATAACTGGACTTCGATCATCAGCTCCATCAGTCTAATGTATCACTCTGAGACGCTCCTAACAACCCAGCAGTCATTGTATGTCGGATAAAGTGGTTGGGGTGCGTTTCGACTGATTTTGTGATAACGGTAAAGACACCAGCATTTCATCACGATGCTAGACGAAGCTGAGGTGCGTAAAGCGTTTTTACTGGCTTGTTGCGTGTGTGCACTTTATAGTTATTCTTTATAAGGCACAAATGCGTATCCGTTAGTTACGAGGGCACTGAATTTCTTACAGGATTCCAAAAGAAATACGTTTTTTATAAATTGGTATTGCGAAAAATCACTTGAAACTGTGGTCCCGGAGCCAAAACTGGCTACGATTGATTTTAAATTCATGTGCTGATAAATAACTGGACTTCGATCATCAGCTCCATCAGTCTAATGTATCACTCCGAGACGCTCCTAACCACCCAGCAGTCATCGTCAGTAATATGAAGTGTGCAGGGTACGTTTCGACTGATTTTGTGATAACTATAAAGACACCAGCAATTCTTCACGATGCTATACGAAGCTCAGGTGCAGAAAGCGTTTTTACTGGCTTGTTGCATGTGTGGATCTTCTAGTTATTCTTTATAAGGTACAAATGCGTATCCGTTGGTTACGAGGGCACTGATTGATTAAGTTCAAGCTGCGTGCCTGGATCCATAAGGATACGATTATATACTTTAATGATTTGTAGAAAACAGGCAAATACACTTATAATTTATTTTAACGTTTCGTCCTTTATAGGGACTTCGTTAAAGTCCCTATCAGACACTGGCAGGGACTGACGAAGTCCCTATAAAGGACGAAACGTTAAAAAAAATAATTAGAAGTGTCTTTGCCTGTTTTTACACTTCATTAAAGTATATATAACTTCCTTAGGGCACATAATATTTTTTATACTGGCCAGATATGCTTTTTTGCTTAAGGAGAGCAAGATCAAAGACGAAGTTTGGCTGTTTGGTTTACTGTTTTATTGTTTCAGAAAATGATTTTATAAGAAATCTGCAATAAGGTGTTATGGTAAATATTCTCCTATAACAGAATCCAACAGGGAAGGTGTGTAAATTATCGATACCGCAAAAGAGAGGCAAAATATCATTTAACTGAAGTTAATATTTTAAATAGTTGATGACCCATTATTGATAAATAATTATTGGAGCTGGATCAAAGACCAATCTTGACCAATACGTTTATATAAGCCCTGTCCTGATTGATCTATATACACTCTATCACAATCATCACAATGTATTTAATATACAATACCATCTTTATTGTAATGTGATTCATTATTTCTGCATTTAACTATGATATCTAATAAATTTAAATTTAATTTATCCAAAAATCTATGTTATTTCTGGCATTACCAGAAAATGTTACATATTTAACTATTTTACTGTTTCGTATATCATCAATATATCCATATTAATGATACATCCATATGGATATATGGATGTATCATCCATATATCCATATGTATTTTCATATGAAATTACATATTTTAAAAAAATATGTAATTATTTTAAAAAATTACATATAAAAAGTTTATATTTTTCCATGTGTATTTTCGTATATCATCAATATATGGTACATCCATATATTTATTAAAACGTCATATTATTAAAAAGGCTATTAAAGAGTCTTATTTTAAACGAAACAACGTTACTACTAAGCATATAGGACTTCAACTAGAGACAAAAATATATTAAACAAAATATAAACTGACCAACTATTTAGCAGGTCTTTATCTCAACGATAATTAAACATAAAACATACAAAATTATCTTTTAAGTTATTAATGCTGATCCATTATTGATAAATAATTAATGGAGTTGGATCAAAGGAAAGAATAAATTATTTTTGATATTTCGCTAACTACTTCTGTTAGCATCTTCAGAAAATTTTCTGAAGATGCTAACAGTTGCTAAAATAATTTCTTCTTTCCTTTGATCCAGCTCCAATAATTATTTATTATCTTTTTTAATCAATCATAAAAACGTAAGTTATACTAACCGTGCAAACAGCACATGTATCTGTTTGACATTAAATAATAAGTACATACTAGCTATGTAAAGCAATAATATTTACTTGCAAAATATTGTTTAGCTTTATTCATTATTAAATAATACAAGATCTTGGCGATGAATAGAAAGAGACGTAATTGTTTTTATTTATTAACAATATTTCGACTTACCGTCATTATTAGGAACATTTGCAATACTCACAGTTCACACAAAATCTAAAAACAACTTAAAAATAGTCAAATTAACTTAGTTTAATTTAAATAGAGGATAAAACTTATGACTTTGTTGAATTTTGGGCAAGTTTTTATCCACTTGTCAGTTGAGTAGAAATTTGTAGCTTTTTAAGTGAATAGGATTATGATTCAAGGCTGTCTCGGTTTTGTTTGATGTTCGTTGAATTTTAATGTGCAGAAAATTAAGCGTTTTATCGTGATTTTCTTGCCAAATCGCTTTATGTTGCTGATTGAGAAAGTAATGGAATTTTGCGGTTTTCTGTAGACAATCAAAGGCGACAAGTGTGCTACCAACAGAGCGGTCATAAAACTGTGGCTTTCTTTCTCCCAAAATTGATTCCATTATCTTATTTTCCAGCTAACACATGAATGTGTTTGCAAGCCCCAAACTAATATCTACCCAACGCTATTCCGTATTTTTGAACAAATAATTTTTGGTCATAAATTAGATAGAGAATGATTTTACGCAAATTAGGTTAGATAAACTTGTTACATTCTTAGCTAAACCTTTGGTTAAGTGTGTGTTTTAGTTAAGCAAATGCGCGAACACATTCAAGTGTAGGGTGAGATATAAGATCTTGTAAACGATTTCGGGCGAAATAAAGCCACCATTTTATGGACGCTATGTTAATGACACACTTTACGCCTTTTATTGACTACAGAAATCCGCCAAATTTCAATTGTCAATCAGCAACATAAATCTATTTATAAGGTTAAATTTTTGATAGCTTATTGATATCATCAGAACAAAAATTTACAATAAATCAAATCAGCTAACAAATTAATTGATAATTATATCATTATTTTAAAAATATTGATAATATCAAAATTAATGAATATTCAATTAAAATAATTGAATAGTCAATTATTCAATTAATCCTGATTATATTATCAAAAATATAAAATAATATCAAAAATAACTAAAATAACAAAAATAAATGATATCGAAAACAATGATATCCAAATCAGCTAACTGAGTCTACGTATTTAATATAATTATAAACTAAACAAAACATAATAATGATAAATCAAAATTTAATAATTAAATAATAAAATTAATAATTGTTTTTAGATTTTCTATAATTTAAATCAAGTTAAAATAAAAAATTGAAATTTAAAATAAACGTCATTTTTATGAATTGACTAATAGATAACCAACTATGTATCAAAATAAGGATTAGAGGTCATCAGAAGTAACTGCTATGCTATCAGGTTTCGGCCCCTAACTCGTCTACCCAACATAGCAGGGGTCAAATACATGCTATTGATGTATTTCCTCTAATAAAACTATCTAGTATCTTATTCTAATACAAAGTATATTATTTATTATCCATCCATAAAAATTTGCCACTTAAGAGTTTATAATTTATTCTTTATATTATTGTGATTGATTTATATATTTTACTATTTTCTGCTTGATGTTATTTTTATAGTTACCTAGTTTAAATATGTATAATTTAAATTATTTAAATGATTTTGAAGAAAGCCAATATCGTTACAAATTGTTGCAATTCTTAAAATTTCATTATTTAATGTATTATATTTTATATTATATGGTATGCATGAATGCTCATGAAAAAATATGTTTCTTATAAATTTAAATATGTAATCTTTACGATATAAAGTAATAGTAGTTTTAGTTAATGTTAATTTAATGATCATATCAAGATATATATCTTCCTTATCATCAATATTGGTTTTGTTAAGAATAAGGTTTTCTGGATAAATTTGTTCACTAATTGAATAAAAATTATTAGAATAATATACACGTATCATCAATATATCGAAATATATATTTCATATCTTTATACAATTTAGATTTATTTTTTAAACAGTTTTGAACAAATTCATATTCTATAAAGCTTAAAAACAAGTCAGCTATAATTGGGCTACTATTACCACCCATTGGAACACTTTTTACTTGTTTAAATATAGATGTCCCTACTTTGAAATAATTTTGATTTATCAAAATATTTAAGGATTCTATTAATTCAATTTTATCCATATATTTATTGATTAAAATTTTTTGAGATAAGGTGTCTAAATTTGATAAAAATTAAAATTTTAAATACTAAACAAAACATATTAAGATGGGAATAAGAGTCAGTTATATCGGCGATAAATTTTGTATTTCAAATTTGCTTAATTTATTATGAATTCTGTTGGTTATTATCACGATTATGCAAAATTAAACAATATTAATTTTCGGAAATATTCCTATTTACTTGAAATCCGCATTCAAAAAAGTATTTTAAGAAAAATATATTCAATATTCGCCATATAGAAGTCAAAACACGGTCTATCAATATAGCATACTAACCAATTTAAGAATTAATCTTAATTGGGGAATCTGAGCTTGGTCAATTTCGATTAACATTTACATTTTTTCTTATTTCTAACGACCCAAACCTTGATTTAAATTTTGCAAGATTGTAAATATTCTAATTAATAAAATCGAAACAATACTCTTATTTAAACTGAACACGAGTTAACAACAACCAGTATAACAGTACCTTTGAAAACGCAAAGATCTGATAAATTTCATTGCAAATTTAAAGCAGTTACTAAACTGAAAATTTGTCTAATTATAAACTACGTTTGTTAACGGGATATCTACAAATCATATTAAACAAAAGGTATTGGAAACGACATACTAGTATCGATTAAGTAAATAAATAAAGATTTAGTTAATAAAAAAAATGATAGTATAAAAGTTTTTACGTATCAATATAGATAATAAATTCAAGTGGTGCACATTTTCAGTCGTCTTCTTTATTCTTCCATTTTACGGCCTCAGGTCAGGGGGATCTGAGCCCACCAACCAATCCAACATGCCGTCTTCCGACTGAACCATCCGGGGTTTTCCACTCCCGTAGAATCCAATCGAGACGGACTACACTGGGTAAACAAGAGACGAGGAGCTTAAGAAACCTTAGACTTTGCTCTGGGGACGTCCTCTCAAAAAGAAGACTAATCTCGAGATAGCCCAAGTGCCCCAGAGGCGCACCTGAGTTTTCACTTACAATGACAGATGGTAAGCCCGTTTCAGGACCCACCTAGCTTTCTTCAGGATACGTTTGAGCCTAACCAGGTTAGCTTTCGCCCACCAGTTCACCGTAACGGTGAACCCCAGGTATTTTACTCGACTTGTAAAAGTGGGTGATGGTTCAGAGGCAAATATGGAGGAGAGTGCATAGAGTGCTAGTCTCTTAAGTTTTTTCTTTGTTGCAGGGGAGCCATTAAAGACTACCAACTGCGGTTTTGCGGAGTTTAAAATAAGATTGGATTGCGGTAACTGATCTTTAAATCTTAAGAAGAATCGGCTGATATCAGAGACTACGTATTTACACCTGCGTCCAGTGAACAGAGCTGTGGTGTCATCAGCGTACATCACTAGACGTTGATCGCGTTTAAATATTTTAAATAGGTTAATGGAAGAAGCAAGATATAAGATAGGAGAAAGAGGGGAGCCTTGAAGCACACATGTAATGGGGTAAAACTGGCGCGCATCAGGGTCGTCTTCATAGTAAAATCAATTGGTGTACAGCAGAATCTCCACCCCGTTCACAATTCTCGCAGGCAACCCGAGAGACCTAAGAGAAGAGATCACAAAGGGAACGGAGATGCAGTCAAATGACGCAGGAAAGTCAAGGAAAACAGCCACAACAAGACGATAGCTATTATCCCGACAAAACTGCTCCAACTCACCTACTGCTGAATAAACCAAGCAACCTTTGACGAACCCATGAAAACCTATAAGGATCAAATTACGCCTACTTAAATGGTCGCTGATTTTACGCGCAAGCGCTTTTTCGTAAATCGACACGAGGGCATTTTGAATCGAAATGGGTCGCAGATCTTTAGGACATGAGCAAGAGTTTTTCTTAGGAATGAAAACTCTCTTACTAATAGTGATGTCTGCTACATCGAATGGGGAGGGTAGAAGCATTGTAACGGCCACCTCTCTTCTCTGTTCGTTTGTCAAAAGCTGACAGACCCGTGAATAAAGTGAAGCGACGGATTTGGAGGTGCCCGGGAGTGGACCCCAGGAGTTAGGAATATCTGTAACAGACAGATATATTCCTACTCTTGAAGTTACACCAAGGCTGGATTGGTTGAGGTGATTGAGTATCTCCATAGTTGTGTAGGGCTAGTGACTCCTCCAAAACTTTGTCGAGGCCTTCATTCCCTATCCAACCCAATGCTATATCCTTCCAACAAACAAACTTCTCATTCTTGAAAATCTTCCAAAAGGAAAACTGAGAAGGGTTAAGACGAGCAATACTCGCCCTATCCCTACTCAACTGGAACCTACATCTAGTGCTCCTGTATTCATTCGAGAGAGCCTGTCTGGCGGAAACAGAGAAATTAGGGAGGTTAAGCAATTTTGCTAGTACCCTGAGTTTCGTCGGAGTGGGATTGTATATACTACCTTTATAGGTAGTCGATAGAATCGGGGTAGCTTGCGAAAAGAAGTAGGCATTAATGCGGTCAGACTCTCATTTCCAATTCCGGGACGGAGTTGGATACCCGCCTGAAAGATGGCCACTCTGATCTGACCAAAGTAAAACCTCCACCGAAGCAACGTATCTTCCTCAATTCTCCAACGAATTAGGTTATGAGAGGTGGACAACTGCTGGCGCGACTGCTCTGTGCAGAGGTGTTTTAACAACCGCATCGAGTGAAGCAGTAAAATGTCGAAGATAGAATTTGTTGATGTGCAATGACAGGTAGGAGACGGTAGTTTGTGAATAAGATAACCGTTCCTAGCTCTGCGAAGTGCTGCATTGATCCAACGGCCAGTTCTATCGTTGAAATCCCAAAGTATCATGCCATATCCGCTGTCGATAATACTATCCAGGAGGTCACGGTTCTTGTGTATCTCCCTTGGACGAATGTAGATATTTGTTAGACTGAGGCGTTTACCGTTCTTACAGAGTGAAACTACTAAACAAGACATGGCTGGACATGAATAGTTTAATAGGAGGAAGGATCTTAACGAGCACTTAACTAAGGGCAAGAGTCCTTAGGGTTAATATGAGTGAGGTGGGGTTATGTACGTAGTATAGTGGGAACAAATGTGCTTTGGAATAAATCGTGTAATTTCCTGGGGGACACGAATAGACCGCGTCTCCTGAAGGACTATAACATCTGCATCTCTTCCAGATAGAAGTCTAAGGGCAGAAGCACCTACCGAATTTAATTGAAGGATATTCAGTGAAAAAGACTCACGAGTACTCTGCATTGTGATTGATTAGTTGGGTGTGGGATTTCCTACCTAGACAAAGCTAGGGACGGGAAGGTTCTCCTTTCCGCCATCCAGGGTAGGTATTTGCTCATGGGCAGCATCTTCATTTTCCCGAGATGTCTTCTTTCCTTTAAGCATCTTCCTAATCTTAATAGGATGGACGGTATGGGCAGAACCCACCCTCTTCTTTGACTCAGGAACAGCAATAGTTATAGGCAATAGCGGATTTGAACAGATGACGGAGAGAAGGGTAGCAACAAAATCTTCTAGCTTCTTGATGGCCATCTTTACACGCTCATCAGCAATTCGAAGTATGTCGCCGTCAGACATATGCAAGGCTGTGTGAGCAAATGTTTCGGTAACCTTCACCGGGCTTGCTTGATGAACGAGTTATAATAACTTTTGAAGTGAATGCATTTTCGTGACTAGGTTGGATGGCTCCCACCGCAGTTGGAACAGATGGGGGAGCCATACAATTTTATTTGGAAATTAGTCCCTGACAAAAAGAACTGCAAATACTGCATGTTTTCGGTTTACAGCAGCTGGAAGCCCAGTGCTACCAAGCGTGGCACCGGTTGCAATGCGGGAAAGTATGTTCATCCGTGTTATTAACCGAAAAGCGTAGGTTGTACCCTATACAAAAAGTTGAAGGACGTCTTTGAAAGAATCTCCGCCTGTTCTGTTGGTGCGGAACAAAAACCTATAGGAAGAGGGAAGCCGCTCTTACCCATGACTGTTCGAAGATTAGATACTTTAAATATAGATTGAAGATCTCCTGTCTTTCATTTCTAAGTGACTGGGAAGATTTGAAATTTTAATTAAAGCCAGTATCGGTCTAATCTGGAGTGTGCCCAAATTCTTAAGTGTAGAATCAAAGAAATTCACATAGCTTTTTAGTATATCTAGCGTTGCAAAAGAAAATTTAATTTCGGTTTCAAAAAATTTAATCGAATTAAACAAAATTCTGTTTGTATTTATCGGCAAAAGGTCATAAGAACGTATTGAACAGATTATGTCTTTCAATAGGCTTTAATATCTCTATAATATAGATTTTTCAACTTTGGGTTGGGAGAGAGTACCTCCACATCCTCCGTAACAATTGAAACGTTACTGACCTTTTTTCAATCGATTTCGTACTGATCTTACTTTTGCCTCCAAATTATGCAGAAAGAGAAATATGTTCACAAATGTTTTGTAAAATGATGTAAAATGTGATAACACTGCCCTGATGACTCGATTCCGCTCTCAATACTTCTGCGTATAGTATTTTGCTCTCACAATTATAAGTATTTTTAGTAATCAAGACAATTTTTTTGATGTAAGAATTTAATTTGAATTTCGAAGCTTCCTGTTGATTGTATGATTTGCTGATCTTTAATGATGTGTACTGTTTGAGGGTAACTCATTAAGTTGTTAAACTAGTATTCACTCTTCAATCTGCACAATGTCACGCATTACAAATGTGCGCGAAAACAGTTTAATCATCCGATGAAAGAAGTGATTTCACAAGCAGTCTAGTTAATTAATGCTACCTATCAATCAACAACCTATTAATCAATGAAACAGTATTTGATCAAGTCTTACATTGTTAACGATCATTAGATTATATCAGCACTGATCAAACCATTCATATCACACTTTGCCGTTTCCTCGTTGATCCGCAAATAGTGTAGGCATCTCGACTGTAAAATAAAAAAGAATTCAGGAGGAGTTTGTATAAGTTGTGAGTGTATACTTGATACAAATGAGCATTACGCGCATATTTAAAAGTTCCACTAAATACCTTCTGTACTAACAACTACTTTGGTACGTTTTTAGGTGTCAAAATTACTCAGACCAAGGTGTAACAAATACAACTGTTGAAATCGTAAGTGACGATGAATTATATAATGGATTTTACTGATCCTGCTAGCAACAAATCATTTGAACAACATTATGATGGAAAGCAAACTAGCTTGGACGAAAGAAATTTTAGCTTACCGAAAGCTACCCATTCCATGGTAAATGTATATAGAAGAAAACTAGAGTATCGTCGAAGAAACATTAAAATTTCTGATAAGTTTCATTATTTTACATAGGGTGAATATAGTGATATAAATATATGAATTCACACCTTTTATACTTTTATTACAGTTTTCATAATACATTTATTTCCATATATATAGCGGTTGCAAAGTCATCTTTTATTTTTTAAACTATTTATATGTATACATATAAAATAAATTTTTGTGACACTTTATTCGTCTAAAATACCCATACTTATGTGTGAATGACGTTAAACCCTCGGTTATAATAATGACCGATCATATTTGCAAAATGACTTATACAATTATGATCTGGAGTCTTTTATACATAAATAGTCTGCATAAAAATATGCAATATCAATACAGCTAGTATATTACATGAGAACAAAATCAGTGAAGTTTGGGAATTTAGGAATCCTAGAATGAACGTTCATCGTTTTCTTATTATAAATGTTGTCAAGCATTGATAGAAATTTTTATAGAGCTTTCTCTCAAGCCATTTGTTTCCAATAAAGTCCGATCTTCATTCCTGCTGCTACGTGACATTCGCCGCCGTATTCGTAGGTTGATCGATTTTCGCTTCTGTCCTTCTATTTTATCCGCCCTTTTATTTTCCCGAATCGATTATTACCTCAGCATATTCTTCAACTCCCCTTAAATTACTCTCCAACCTCTCCAACGTATTATAAACTCAGCAGCTCGCGTTATCCTACGTCTCCGCCGTTTTGATAACATATCTAAACATCTTTATAATCTTTCCTGGCTTCCTACAATTAGCCATAGTGTCCAGTTTCGTTTGATTATCCTGAACCATCGTGTACTGCATTGAAATTGCTCTTCATACTTACACTTTCCATATCTCGATGAATCTCGTCCTGCTTATTTATCCTTAAGATCATATAATTCCCATATCTACACTCCAAATTATTCGACAAATTACCGTATCCTTGTCTTTCCTGTTGATGCTCCTCTTGCTTGGAATTCACTCCCTCCGTACATCCGCTCGACTTCCTTGTTCATACTATTCAAAATTCATCTGTGGGATTATTTTTTATCAGTTTGATAATTTTTTGTCATTTTAAGTGGGCTTGTAAGCACGTCATTGTTACGCATTTGCCATTCAAAATAAATTTATATTTTTAAACAGCAAATCGCTCAATCTTGTAAATTAAAAAGAAACTTATATCAGTACTCTATTCAAAAATTATATTTCTCAGCATATCCATGCCCTCGTTTAGAAATTAAGACGATATAGATGACATCTCACACGTTATTAAATCTATATAATAAAATTAAGTATTTTCCATATGTTAGGACTTTTAGGTGTGTCTTCTATTGAGAATAAATTAGTTATGTTGGACGCAGCGTGTATATGAACGGTTAGCATTGGCCGTGATAACTATACACAATTTTACATTGTAAAGAGCGTAGACGATTGTTTATTAAAAATGTCATGGAATGGTAAGTTTAGCAAATGTTAAGAGTGCTAAGGATGATCCATTAATATATAGAATTTTCTAAACCCAAGCATTAGCAGTCCTGAACATTACCCCTTCCCGACCCCAACATGCTTGTCATTATCTATAGTATTCCACTCTCGTGTTCCGTATAATTCTTAGTCTGTATTTCTAAGAATAGTTTACTTACTCAATTTCTAAGCTACTCGTTTTTACCGATAGTCTGTCCATCTTCTATTTATTGATATGTGCTATATATCCTTTTATCTAATCAGATTTTAAAAAAGGATTTATTTTAACGTGGCAAATGCGTGCCAGCGCACGCTTACATGACTACAACAAAACAAGACTGTGAATCAGGTGTCGAGAAAGTGTGAACGGAGATTATGTGATATTTTACTTTCTAAATTAAAATCGTTCATTTAATTAATAATCGGGTTTTCTCATTTATGTATGCCATTAAAAAAAGTTTACTTTTACATTTAAACAAAATAGTTTATATTTACTGAATTAAGTCCCCCGTAAACCGAGGCCAGAACAAACAAAGACGAGCCGAACCAAGTGGTGGAAACTGAGGGAAGAAGACACAGTTGGAACAAAGGCAAAGCTGGCCCGGATAAGACTACCTAGCATACATGGAGTACAGGACACCTGGACCGCGTTGCGCTGCACGATCCACCTAGCTGCAAAGCACATACTCGGATCCACCAAGCCATGTCAAAAATACATCGACAAAGAAACTTGGTTTTGGACAGAAGAGGTCAAAGACGCAGTGAAGGCAAAGAAAAATTCATACAAGGCTCTCCGGATAGCACAAACACAGGAGAACAAAGATGAATATCACCGAGCGAAAAAGAAAGCAAGGAAACAAGTGGCTATTGCTAGGAGTAACCACCTAGATAACCTCTACCAAAAGCTCGACACTCGAGAAGGAGAAAAAGGCGTGTACCGACTAGCCCGTTCAAGACGGAAGAAGGCAGCAGACATCGAGAAGTTCCATGGTATCAGCAATGAGCAGGGAAAACTCATTATACACCCACAAGACGTGCTGGAGAGATGGAGAAGATATTTTAAAGCCATCTTTACAGAAGAGTTTGAACATCCACCAATACCAGAGGGGACTCCAAATCACACACAAGTCGATCCACTCAATGGTGCAGAGGTCAGAGAGGCAATGATGAAGATGAAGCCGGGTAAAGCCAACGGACCCGATGATTTAGCGGTGGACTTCTGGAGAATCAATCCGGATGAGTGGACACCATGGCTAACTAATTTTCTCCAGAAGATTGTTGACGCAAAAGAGGTGCCAGAAGACTGGAGTCGAAGCATAACTATCCCAATCTGGAAGCAGAAAGGAAGCCCAGCAGATTGTGAAAACTACCGCCCAATTCGTCTTCTCAGTCACACCATGAAAATCTTCGAGAGAGTGCTCGACAAGAGAATCCGTGACTCCGTCAAACTAAGTGTCAACCAGGCAGGCTTTGTGCGCAACTGTGGAGCCATCGATGCAATACACTCAGCCAGACTACTCCTTGAAAAGCACAGAGAGAAGAAGCAGCCCCTCCATGTAGCTTTTCTGGACCTTGAGAAAGCGTTCGACAGAGTACCTCATAAGCTTATATGGTACGCTTTGAGACGCAGAAAAGTACCGGAGGAATTGATCGAATGGGTGAAGATGTTGTACAAAGGAACGACGAGCAATGTGCTAACAGCAGCGGGAAAATCCAGAGAATTTCCAATCTCAGTCGGTGTGCACCAAGGATCTGCACTCTCCCCATTACTATTCATCATAGTTATGGACGTGATTACGAAAGACCTTCTAAGACAAGCACCATGGACCATCCTGTATGCCGACGATGTTATGCTGGTATCTAAAGACAAACATGACCTCGAGCAACAAGTTCAGCAATGGCACGATCGCCTGGCACAGTTTGGGTTGAAACTGAACACAGCCAAAACAGAGTACATGACGACGAACCAGAACGAAGATGTAAGCATATCAGTTAATGGCGTGCTTCTGCCAAAGACAACTGCGTTCAAATATCTGGGATCAGTCATCTCCAGCACAGGAGGAGTGGCAAAAGACGTCACCACTCGCATCAACGCAAGCTGGACAAAATGGAGAGCAGCCACTGGAGTTTTGTGCGACAAACGCATGCCAGACAAACTCAAATCGAAGTTCTACAGAAGCGTAATACGGCCTGTAGCAATGTACGGTGCTGAGTGCTGGGCAATGACAGCAGAAGCAGAACGTAAGCTTGGATGCATGGAAACCAAAATGCTAAGGTGGATCGCAGGAAAGACTCGCCTAGATCATGTCCGTAACGAAGACATCCGCAAGCGATTTGGCGTAGCACCCATAGCAGACAAACTGAGAGAATCAAGGCTGCGATGGTATGGACATGTAATGAGGGCAGACGTGAACACATTAGCGCAGGCATCATTTCAAATCGAGGTCGACGGAAAGAGACCAATAGGAAGACCACAGAAAAGATGGATGGATACCCTTCTTAAGGACATGAAAATGGTCGGACTCACGCCCAAAGACGCAGCAAAGAAGGCATTTTGGCGTCAACGATCGTGGCAAGCGGACCCCGTCATACGGGATAAACGCTAAGAAGAAGAAGAGTTTATATTTACTGAATCATAAAAATACTTCATGGTTAGTCATTGTATCACGCTTTGAAAATTTTAGAACTGATTAAGCTCAGCTATTTTAAATTTAAAACTGCTTATCCCATTTAAGTAGAAAATTTAAGCCGCTAAGTCGTTGACATTCAAACTTAAAGTGTTTCTGAAATTAGGTTTTAAAATTTAATGTTTTGCTATTTCTCGAACAATTCATGCACAATAACTATTATCGAGCTAAATAAATGTTTTATTAAATAAAATTACATACCGTTACAATATATAACAGGAGTTAAAACTAAATGACAGATCTGATATATTCTGCCGACATAGGGTGGTACGTCTTCATTGATTATCTTCAAGACCTCAGATCCAGTTGTATCTGAGCCCCCGGCCCCACCAACTCACCGCCTTTCGACTGAACCAATCAGGGTCTTTCACCTTCCTGAGAGTCCAGTAGAGGCGAACTATGGTAGGTAGTCCGAATAAAAGGTGCTTAATAAATCTTAGTCTTTGTTTTGGAGTTGTCCTCTATAAAACAATACCAAACCCGAGATTGCCCAAGTACCCCAAAGGCGCACCTGTGCACTCTCCTTCAATGACAGTGCTCGGCCAGTTTCAGAGCCCACCTAGCTCTTTTCAGGTTACGTTTAAATCTATCCAGGTTGAACTTAGCCAACCAGTTAACCTTAATGGTAAAACCCGTGTATTTTAATCGATTTGTGAAGCTAGAGAGTGGTTTATTGTTCAATATGGAAGAGAGAGCTGAGAGTGCTAGTATCTTGAGTTTTTTCATTGTTGCAGGGGCGCCATTAAAGACCACCACCTGCGATTTTTTCGGAGTTCAAAATAAGATTGGAAGGGGGTAGCTGGTCTTTTAATCTTGAAAAGAAAAGGCTGATGTCCGAGACTACATCCTTGCACCTGCGTCCAGAAAACAGGGCTGTGGTATCATCAGCATATACCACGAGATGTTGTTCTCATTTAAATGTTTTGAACATTATAATGGAGGCAGCAAGATATAAGACAAAAGGAAGTGGGGAGCCTTGAGGCACACCTGTAATAGGGTAGAACTGACGTGCATCAGGGTTGTCTTCATAGAAGAACCGCTTGGTATACAGCAATATATCTCCACCCTGTTAACAATTCTTGCAGGTGACCCGAGGGACTTGAGAGAAGAGATAATAAAAGGAATGGAGATACGGTGAAATGCAACAGCGAAGTAAAGAAAAACAGCCACAGCAAGCTGATGACTATTATCCTGACAAAACTGGTGCATTACACCAATTGCTGAATGAACCGAGCGACTTTTGACAAACCCATGAAAACTCGGCGGAATTAAATTACGCCTACTTAAATGGTCGAGAATTCTACTCTACGCGCAAGCGCTTTTTCGTAGATGGAGATGAGGGAGTTTTGAATCAAGATGGGTCGCAGATCTTTAGGGCATGAAATAGATTTGTATTTTGTTAAAAATATCCTCCGGCTAATATTGATGTTGGTAATATCGGACGGTAAGGCTAATAGCATTGTAATAGCAACCTTCTTTCTCTGAATGAATGTCAAAAGCTGACAGGCACGAGTGGAGAGTGGCGCGTTGGGTTTGGAGGTGCCTGGAAATGTACCCAGTAGCCAAGGATATCTGAGATAGATATATCCTTGCTCCTGAAGTCGCCCCAGGGCGGGATTGGTTGAGAAGATTTAGTGACTTCATAACTATGTCGGGAAAGTGACTCTTCCAAAACTTTTTCAAGACCTATACTACAGATCCAACCCAAGGCTCTCTCCCTTCAGCACCAAAACATCTCCTTCTTGAATATATTCCAAAAGGAAGATTGAAAAGGGTTAAGGCGAGCAATGCTGGCCCTATCTCTACTCAGCTGAAACCTATATCTAGAGCTCCAGTATTCATTTGAGAGGACTTGTCTGACTGAAACAGAAAGATTGTGAAGGCGTAGCATTCTAGCTAGGACCTTGAGTTTGGTTGGAGTGAGATTGTAAATTCGACCTTTATTGGAAGTCGAAAGGATCGCGGTAGTTTGCGATGATAAGTAGGAATTGAATCGGGTGAGACTCGCAATTTCTATTCTAAAGAAGAGTTGGATAGCCGCCTGGAAGCAGGCCACTCTGATTGGATCAAAGTGAAACCTCCTTCTAAGTAACGTATCTTTCTCTAACCACCAACGTAGTAAGTCGTGCGAGGTGGATAGTTGTTGGCGCGATTGTTCAATACAGGTTGGCTTAAGCATGCCACCACTTGTGTAGCAGAAGAATGTCGAGGAGGGAATTTGTTATAGTGCAACGAAAGGTGGGGCGGTGGTTTATGTATAAGATAGTCGTTCCTGGCTCTGCGAAGTGCTCCATTAATCCAACGACCAGTTCTGTCGTTGAATTGTCAAAGTAACATATCATAACCGCTGCCTAAAATACGATCCAAGAGGTCACGGTTCTTGTGAATTTCACATAATCGAATAAAGACATTTGCTATGCTGATACGTTTACCGTTGTTACAAAGTGATATAGCTAAACAAGACAGGGTCGATACAACGGCTTAATCGTGAATAAGTAGAAAAATCATAAAAGCCAAACAAATAATGTCTTGATGAGGGGGACGGTGGTTTATGAATAGGATAGTCGTTTTTCGCTCTGCGGAGTGCTGCATTAATCCAACGACCAGTTCTGTCGTTGAAGTCATGAGTAACATGTCATAGCCACTACCCAAAACGATCCAAGAGCTTACGGTTCTTGTGAATTTCCCCTGGCCTAATATAGATATTGGCTTTACTGATATGTTTACCGTTCTTACAAAGTGTTATCGCTAAACAAGAAAGGGCTGGACAAGAATAGTTTAGCAGGAGGGATGATCTTAAGGAGCTCTTCACTAGGATTAAAATACCTTAAGAAGATTAGGAGTGCGGAGAGATTATATACGGAGTATAGTGAGTATATATATAATTTGGGATAAATCGAGTAGTGTCCTGGGAAGAGTGGATAGACCGCGTCTCCTGAATGACTATAACATCTGAATCTCTGCCAGATAAAAGGCTAAGGGCTGAATACAAGCGCATATAAAACCATTGTTTATTTTGATGTAATAAATAGGTTCAACAACTAAATTAAAATGGCTTAATACTATCATTTCTTGTTTTACGTAAAATCGGCCTTGATAAAGATCTTATACAAGATCCCGATAAATTTCTAAAACATTTAAAGTATTTCGCATAAATCAAATAAAATACATGTTAAATTAAAGCTAATTTATTTTTCAATACACAGAAAGTTTAAGGACAAATGCAGCAATTAAAATCAAATTAAAGCACGTTCTCATAAATTAAAGTGAAAACTGAGATTAACTTTTTAATATCCATTTCAAATCAAATACAGGTAAGAGTGTAAATTATTTAAAATAATTGTAAGTGGCAAATGAGTGCCAACACACGCTTACATAACCACAACAACAAAAAAAGCAAAAATGTAAATCATGTGTCGAGAAGGTGTGAACGGAAGAGGTGTTTGAATGTGATAAAGGAGGAAGCTCGGCGGACGTCGAGATAGAGTTGATTCCAGGAGTGAGGAGGCGACGAGGAAGGATCGGAGACCGTAGTTGTTGGAGTAATTGGAAACGTGTAGTAAGAGGGTATGACGGGAACGTAGCGATAGCGAGGTGGGGCGAGTGTCGTCTAAGAAAGGAAGGTTGATGAACGATGGGGAACCGACAACGATGAGACGAAAAGTTACGAGAAGGCGAAGTTCGATGCGGATGTGGATGGTGGGCCAGGAGAGTCTGGTAAGATATGTCGATGTGTGGTCAAAGCGACGGAGACGAAAGAGCACTCAAACGGTGGAGCTGATTATTCGTTGTAAGTGTAGGATGATGGATTTTGGAATCCATCATCAATTTGCAAAACGACAAGAAACTTTATTTATGTGATTCTTTTTTCTTTTTCGTGTTAATTTCTAAAGATGCTAGAAGTTACTAGCGAAATATCAAAATGATTTTTATTGTGGTTCAACTATACCTGATAGCTTCTGAATATTTAAAAATTTAAATACTTTTGTATTTTTTGTTATTTTTTTAATTTGTAATTTAGTGGAGTTGTAAGTGGTTGTATATCCGTACCGTCATTTTATTTGTTCCCAGAAGATTATCCAGTCGTGGTGCTGGATCGCAATGATTACATTAAATTCGGTGAAGAAGTACTGGAAGGTGATCAATTTACCCCTATTTCAATAGATCCTACTAATTCAATGGAAAGAAAATTTATATGCTTAACTTATACAAAGCCGAAAAAATACATCTTTCGAACTATAGACTCATCATATCTAGTAATGCTAAACCTTTATTCATGTATTTGCTTCCTAAAGTACATAAATCTGCTCGTTTCGTACGACCAGTCATCGCCTCGTACAACAGCTTTAGTCATCAACTAGCAAAATTCATTAATAAAAAAACTACAGCTGCACATTGTTATGACTAAAGTATCCATTAAAGACAGACATGATTTTGCTACTCGAGTTAAGAATCTGAATCACGATTGTCACCTAATTACCGCAGATTTAATATCACTATTTACTAATGTACCCCTGGTTGATGCTATAACACTCGCGAGTCATTTACTGACTGATAAGGACATAACTGGACACTCGGTTTTTCCGAATGGTTTGAACTCATCTCGTTCTGCACTGACAAAAACCATTTTGTGTTCAACAAAAATATGTATGTCCAATATAAAGGTGTCGCAATTGGAATCTCCATTAAGACCAGCGTTGGCTGAGATTTATTTACGAAATTGGAAGGGTGACAATCACCAACGCTTACCCAGCCTAAGATTCTACGTGCGTTACGTGGATGATGCATATATGGCATTTGATTCTGATTTACCTCCAGACGATTTTATTATTAAGTCCTAAATTCTAAAGATAATAATATTAATTGGAGTATTGAACACCCTTATAACAACCGCATTAGTTTTTTGGACGTAAATTGCTAGGTAATCCAATCAGTGCAACAGTGCACAGAAAGGATATCCCTAACATTGTAACTAGCTGGTCATCTCATTTACCTGTAAAATGGAAAACGTCACAGACACGATCCCTATTCCTGCGAGCACACCGTATTTGCTCAAATGAACATTTACTTCGGGATGAATTGAATTATATCTATTTTCTACTAAAACAAGCAGACTTTCCACCTAATATCATTAATCTCGCATTCCATCATGCCCGTCGCATCATAAATAATCAAAGACAACGATCTGCAATTAAAAAAGGATTTATTTTAACGTGACAAATGCGTGCCAGCGCACGCTTACATGACCACAACAAAACAAAACTGTGAATCAGGTGTCGAGAAAGTGTGAACGGAGGAGGTGTTTGAATGTGATAAAGGTGGGAGCGCGGCGAACGTCGAGAGGGAGTTGATTCCAGGCGAGTGAGGCGGCGACGAGGAAGGATCGGAGACCGTAGTTGTTGGAGTAATTAGGAACGTGGAGTAAGAGGGTATGACGGGAACGTAGCGATAGCGAGGTGGGGCGAGTGTCGTCTAAGAAAGGGAGGTTGATGAAGGATGGGGAGCCGACAGCGATGAGACGAAAAGTTACGAGAAGGCGGATTTTGATGAGGATGTGGATTGTGGGCCACGAGAGTTGGGCAAGATGTGTGGATGTGTGGTCGAAGCGACGGAGACGTATGAGCACTCGACTGGCTGAGTTGATGATGCGTTGTAGGGGTAGGATGATGAATTTTTGAGAATTGGCGAAAAGGCTAAGGCGGTAATCGGTATTATGTAACATAAGGATGAGAGAAGAGACATACAAGAACGGAAGTTGATAAGGGGGCGGATACAGCGGGTGTCACAGAGAATTAAGTTAGGCGAGCGGACCTTGTCACGGACGAATGGTAAAGTTCCATGAATGTTTTTAAGAAAGCTGTAATCAAAGCTCAATGCATTAAATACCAATATTTTGATGACCACTGCCACCATAATTAGGTAGAGAATAGTTTTTTAAGTGGCTTGTGCAGACAGGCCGCTTACTGAAACAAGCAAAAAATTAAAAATGATGTGTCTGAAGTCCATATTACTTAGCCGACGTTTTAACGATGAAAAATAATTACTTTGAACAACGGGATCGGATTTTGGGCTGTGGTGGCACATTGCATAACATGGCACTTAGATATCTCGTTTTTCTTTTAGAGAACAAAATATAATGTAATTATATTTTGTATAATTACATTACGAATAATGTAATCTTAATAAATTAAACGATTTAATTTATACTTATAATTTAATTTATATTTATTCAATATAAATGAATAAAAATGAATATGAGTGCATTAAAATGGGGAAACCTTATTTATTGCCTATCCCAGTCGAGATCTATGTTATCGATCTCGTCCATACATCAACTGAAATCGTGAGCTTGAAATGATGATGTAAATAAGAAATGTTTATGTTAAACAGTGAACAAATGCTCAAATTGCATTAGATCATATGATACGTAAAAAGCAGCTTTCCAACGTGATTCTTCTACAACAATCGTAGTAGCGTGATGTTAACACTAACGTAAAACACTTAACTAATTAAAACAAATTGTTCATGTAAGGATTTTGTTAACAACTATCATTTAAGATAAAGATAATCATATATTAAAACTATCATTTGTTTAGATAAGAGATAGCAGAATCTGTAAATTATCTAAAATCATATATAATATTTAATTATTAAATATGTATTATCATAATCGCGATTTAGATTAAGTTTTAATTAAAAATATTATTGTGAAATTGTAATTTTGTTTCAATTAAAAACACTCACGTATTCATGTGATTATAAATAATGAATATATTTTAAATTAAAATGAAAAATTATGAATTCCAATTGATAAATGATCTATCCATGATAAAATATTATGAACTGTATTTATCGTTTACGATAAAGATAATCAGATATTAAAACTACCATTTATTCAGTTAAGAGATAGCAACACCTATAAATCTTATTTAAAATCAAATATAATATTTAATTATTAAATATGTATTATCATAATCGCGATTTAGATTAAGTTTTAATTAAAAATATTATAGTAAAAGTGTAATTTTGTTTCAATTTGTATCTATATAACGTATAAGTATTATGTAAACACATATTATCAATTTATAAAAAACTATTATCAAATTTATTTGCTGCCAAATAAGTAAGAAATATCACTAAGATTAATTTGTTTACGTTATTATAATATTTAATTATTAAATATGTATTATCATAATCGCGATTTAGATTTTGTTTTAATTAAAAATATAAGAGTAAAAGTGTAATTTTGTTTCAATTAAAATCACTCACGTATTACGATTTATTAAATTTACAAATACAATTTATATTAAAAGTATCCAACTTTTAAAAATAAGATAAAGATAGGCAGATATTTAAACTACCATTTATTCGGTGATAACAGCATTTGAAAATTATTGACAATCAAATATAATATTTAATTATTAAATATGTATTATCATAATCACAATTTAGATTAAATTGATTAGATTGATTAAATTGATTAAATTAATTAGATTTCATTTTACCAATGAAAAAGTGTCCAACTTTTAAACTGGACATCCTAAAGGAACACGATTATAGCATATGGGTTAAAGGAAAAATGATCGAATTGATCACAAATGATCAAATTGAAAAGGAAAAGATACAAATGTGCTTTATTCTCAATGCTTACTTCTCACATAAATGGCTGTACATTTTATATTCCTAAATTGTCCGCATTACAATTGGCACTACATTTCTAATTTTTGAAGCTGCAATAAACGAACTTCAATAAATGATTCCCAACAAACATGCAATAAAGAAGCACCTCCCCATCACCTGATATCATAGATAAATTACTAACCTTGTTACTTGGATCTGTAGTTAGATTTACCTTTAATTTGTCTTTTTTTGTAGGATTATCGTTGATTTTTGAATGATTTTTGCTGCTATCGTTTGATAGCTCCGAAATTACTTGTACACTACACATATTTTTTTGTATTTATAATGGCGAACGTCAATAAATGATTAAAAAATGAGTAAATTTAGCATGTCGGAGCGTTCAAAGAACTCAATGAAAACTAATTTTCCTGCCAATGCAATAAACGAGGTAAGTGGAGATTTAGCTTCTCTTGAATATATTCCGGTGGGTGAACTCCCCCAGTACCAAAATTATCCAACCTCGTGATTATCAGACTTTTGGTGCCTCTGGAAAGGCAGAACATGTTCAATGTTTTTATAAGGGGCTTTGCCGATCGATTTAAAAAAGGATATTGTTCAATGCGATTAAATATTATGAATCTGAGATTAAAATCTCATTCTGCACTCCTGATCTGGCAATGTCGTACGTCGACTACTTTAAAAAAGAGCATTCGGAACAAGGTATAATTGCTTCCAAACCAATCCTGACAACAATAAAGATAAATAACATGCCCACATACATTTCAGAACAATATATATCAGCCCTAGAAACTAATTACAAAATCTCTAACGTGCGCTTTATAAAAGGGATTAAAGGCTTCCCCATTCCCTTGGCGTTCTGCAATGCCCCGGTTGATGAAGCTCTAAAACTATCGATTTCGACATGCAATCCTTTTATGGGGTATAATTTGAGATTTTCAATAATCGAAACCGACTCACTAACGTACCCTCACTGCAACAATTGCCATCAGTGGGGGCATTGGTCTGCTGGCTGTTCTCTACCCCATAAGTGCGGCGTGTGTGGTACAACTGCTATACATCCTGAGAAGTGCGAAAGTAAGCCATTTTGCGCAAACTGCGGTGGTGAGCACCCCGCATGGTCAAAAAAGTGTAAAATCTTTAAAGCGTACCAAAAGAGACACAGGGGTGTGACAGCAAAACCGACTAGCTTCGTGGAAGCTGTCTCGTCTAACAAGAAAGACGACAGGATGCCGGATACGGAAATTCTTAAACTTATTGAAATGCAGCATCAGGCATCAATGATTCAACTTGAAAAATTGGTCCAAAAATTGGTGGGTCAATTAGCGGAATCCTTCCGTTCTCCTCCTTCTGGGAAGACTAACAATATTAAAAAGCTACCAAAATCTAAGAAACGAAACGGGTCAGCGCTGAGCATAGCTGCTCTGAAGCTTGCTCGGAAGGATTCGATCTGGGCTATGGCTAACGAGGGAAATGAAGATATCGCCCGTGGGCAAGCGACTCCATTTGTCGTGACGGGAAGCGGTAAAGGCGACCTTTCCGCCTCTAGTTGCGACTAGGTGGAGGGCGTCCCACTTCGGTAACACTTACGCAATGGGAAGTAATCAAGGGCCTTTTTCACTGAATATCCTTCAGTGGAATTCGGGAGGTGCTTCCGCCCTTAGCCTTCTATCTGGTAGAGATGCAGATGTTATAGTCCTTCAGGAGACGCGATCTATCCGTCTCCCCCAGGATATTACTCGATTTATCCCTAAGCACATATACACCCACTTTACTCCTTACATAACCCCCCTCACTCCTCTTCATCTCAAGGTCTTTTAACCCTAGTAAAAAGCTCATTAAGATCATCCCTCCTATTAAACTACTCTTGTCCAGCCCTATCTTGTTTAGCTATATCACTTTGTAAGAACGGTAAGCGTATAAGCATAGCCAATGTCTATATTCGGCCAGGAAAAATTCACAAGAACCGTGACCTTCTGGATCAAATATTGGGGAGCGATTATGACATGTTACTTGGTGACTTCAACGACAGAACTGGTCGTTGGATTAATGCAGCACTCCGAAGAGCAAGGATCGGCTATCTTATTCATAAACCACCTTCCCCAATCTTTCATTGCTCTACAACAAATTCTCTCCTCGACATATTACTGCTACATAAGATGTGGTTGTTGAAACCCATTTGCACCGAGCAGTCGCGTCAACAACAGACCACCTCTCATGACCTAATTCGCTGGAGGCTAGAGGACGATACGTTGCTTAGAAGAAGATTTCACTTTGACCCTATTAGAGTGGCCTTCTTTCAGGCAGCTATCCAACTCTTCCCCAGAATTGGAATTGAGAGTTTGACCGAATTTAATTCCTACCTCTCATCGCAAGCTACCGCGATCCTTTCGACTACCTATAAAGGTCGAATATACAATCCTACTCCAACAAAGCTCAAGGTCCTAGCTAAAATGTTACACCTTCTCAATCTCTCTGTTTCCGCCAGACATTTCCTCTCGAATGAATATTGGAGCTCTAAATATAGGCTCCAGCTGAGCAGGGATAGGGCAAGCATTGCTCGCCTAAACCCTTCTCAGGCTTCCTTCTGGAAGATATTCAAGAAGGAGAAGTTTGTTTGCTGGAAGGATAGAGCCTTGGTTTGGATTGGTAGCATAGGCCTTGACAAAGTTTTAGAGGAGTCACTTTCCTTACATAATTATGGAGCCACTCAATCTCCCCAACCAATCCCGCCTTGGTGTGACTTCAGGAGTAGGGACTTATCTGTTATAGATATCCTTAACTCATGGGGACCACTCATGGGGACCACTCCCGGGCACCTCCAAATCCCACGCGCCACTCACCACTCGTGTCTGTCAGCTTTTGACATACAGTCAGAGAAAGGAGGTCGCCATCACAATGCTATTAGCCTCCCCGTCTGACATAGCGGACATCAACATCAGCCGTCGAGTTTTTTTTACCTAAAAAGAGATTAATCACTTGTCCTAAAGATCTGCGGCCCATCTCGATTCAAAACGCCCTCATATCCATCTACGAAAAAGCGCTTGCGCGTAGAATCCGCGTTCATTTATGTAGGCGTAATTTGATCCCACCGAGTTTTCATGGGTTTGTCAAAGGGCGCTCGGTCCATTCAGCAATTGGTGAAGTGCATCAGTTTTGTCAGGATAATAGTCATCAGCTTGCTGTGGCTGTTTTTCTTGATTTTTCAGCTGCATTTGACCGGATCTCCATTCCCTTCGTTATCTCCTCTCTCAGGTCCCTCGGGTTGCCTGCGAGAATTGTTAACAGGGTGGAGATATTGTTGTACACCAAGCGTTTCTACTATGAAGACGACCCTGATGCGCGTCAGTTCTACCCTATTACAGGTGTACCTCAAGGATCCCCACTTTCTCCTATCTTATATCTTGCTGCATCCATTGTATTATTCAAGAATTTTAAACGTGATCAACATCTAGTGGTATATGCTGATGATACCACAGCCTTGTTCTCTGGACGCAGGTGCAAAGATGTAATCTCTGACATCAGCCGTTTCTTTTTAAGATTAAAAGACCAGTTGCCCCCATCCAATCTTATTTTAAACTCCTCTAAATCACAGGTGGTAGTCTTTAATGGCGTTCCTGCCACCAAAAAGAAACTTAAGAGACTAGCACTCTCTGCACTCTCCTCCATTTTGCAGCATCAACCACTCCCCATCTTCACGAGTCGAGTAAAATATCTGGGGTTCACCGTTACGGTGAATTGGTCGGCGAAAGCTGACCTGGATAGACTTAAACGTATCCTGAAGAAAGCTAGGTGGGCTCTGAAACGGGCCCAGCATCTGTCATTGAATGGGATAACCCAAGTGCGCCTCTGGGGTACTTGGGCTATCTCGGGATTAGTCTTCTTCTCACGAGGACGTCCCCCAGAACAAAGACTAAGGTTTCTCAAGCTCCTCATCTCGAGATTACCAACCATAGTCCGCCTTGACTGGATCCTTAGGTGTGTGAGAGACCCCGAATGGTTCAGTCAGAGGGCGGCGCGCTGGTTTGGCCGAGGGGCTCAGATCCCTCTGGACCTTGAGGCCGTGAATATAAGTTGAAGATTTCAAAATACACGTCGTGAACAGCTTCTATTTAAAGTTTTCTTTTGCATGTTTTTGTTTCTTAAGTTTTTTTTATCAGTTATATAATTATTAATAAAACCCTTACTTACTTAATAAATGATTCCCAACAAACATGCAATAAAGAAATGTTGCTTTTAATTTATACTAAATATGGCAAAATTGCAAAAGATCCCAAATCGTTAAAACTAATATAAAATTACTTCCTAACCTTTTCATATTTTTTGAAACTCAAACAATATTAGCCCATCTGGACATTGTTATAAACGAGACAACGTTATCCTGTTTCCAATGAGAATTAAAGAATAAATTTGGTAAAATATTTGAAATTGCTAGGTATGGATTCTAATGGTGAAGCTATGGATTCCAGTGTCATGCGCCTGAACATTTTTCAAGTGACATATTACATACGAAAATGCCGAAAACAAATGTTATCGGTACCTCAAATGGTTTACTTGTAATGGAAAATGTTTACTTTATAATGTAATATCATGGAAGGTGTCCCAGTCTATATCGCATTTTGCATCGTAATGTAAGTGTATGGAACATGTTACCGGACACTTTAGTACTTTAAAGTATTGCTACATTCAAAAGGAGACTTGGAATAGATATGCCATCCCGACCAAGAAACTATTCGAATAGCATACCCGACAGATTGACTAGAATTTCAAAATTTTAACCGTTTTTTATGTTTTGGTGAGCAGACTGAACCTTAAGGCTTTGTCTTGTAAATTAATAATGGTGAAACGTATATTTCTTGGCTGAAAATTAAACTTTAAGTTAAAAAAATTTAAAATGTGTGAGATACCCTGGTTAAAAACCCACGGGGATGATGAAGTAACAAGCATCAAAAATTCATCATTTTTACAAATTCTTCCAAAAATATGCAGATTAGAAATGAAGGGACGAGTCGTGCAATTATGCAAAAAGATTTCGGAACAAATGATTTACATATCAAAAATCATTTATTTACCTCTAGAATTATGGCGCATAATTTAAGTTCGGATTTAGACAGCATTAAAATCGAAGAGTTTGAACGTTACTTAAATATTCGATATATCACACATCTAACCTTCAGAAAGGATTGTGAGAAAATTTTGATAGTGAGATATTAAATAAGCGAACGCAATGTATTACTAAAAGCATATATTTTTTACATAATGCATGAAAACTTTGCTGCTGGAGATACAACGATTATTGGCCACAATCCAGCGATGCCAAAATTGGGGACAGCAGAGATAAAATTGTCAGATTAAACGCAATACAATAAATTCTACATAAAGAAGTGTTCTAACTGTGTAAACTTTTTTCCATTTACGAAAAATGTTCACATTTTAAATTATATTGCACTTGGTTTTAAAATAGGATCCGATATACCAGTACTAAGCAATGTGAATGTGGGCGTTTGTCCTAAATTAGGAAATAGAAATAATCTGGATACATTATCTGAGCTTGTGAAGTCTGAAATAAGCGAACGCAATGTATTACAATCAAAAGCACATATCCTTTACACCTTTGTTGAATCCTATTCGAAACCTTTGTTGCATGCATGATGTGATATTGGTCATAATGCAGCGATTTCAAAAATGGAGGCAGTGCAAGTATATTGTTAGCGTATACATATTAAATGTTTATAGTGCTTAGCCAAACATATATCACATCAATGCTATAAATCCATCATGAAGTGTGCAAAATGTCGAGATAATCACTGATTTTTTACAAAAAATGTTCACATTTTAATGTTCACTCTCGATTTGCCTACAATTTGTTGTCGTGTTCAAATTCGTCTTCTTATCATTGCTTTTCACCTTATAACTTTTCATACCCCTTCATTTCTCAACCTTCCTTTTCTCGACAATTTTCGTCCTATTTACTGTTCCTTGTGTTCCCGTAATTCCCTTCTTTTACATGTTCCAAACTACTTTGCCTCTTTTGGCTTCCGCTCCTTCCTTGTGGCTGCTCCTCTCTCGCGGAATCATCTGTCCATTCATATACGCCAATCAACTTCCCTGCCATGCTTCAAACGCAAAATCCGATCTCATTTATACAATTTAAGAAATTTATTTGTGACTTTTACTGTTTTTTTGTTAGTTAGTGGACTTGTAAGCGTGCAATTGGCACGCATTTGCCACTTTAAATAAATTATTAAATTATTATTGTTGTTTGAATCATATTTAAAAATATGATTCAAAATAGAATTAAAGATTCACTAGAATTAACAATTGGATGTTTACCACAAATTAGGAAATGAAAATAATTTGGATAAATTTGTTATTTAAGTCAATTTATACAAATCAATTAATAAAATGATTAGCTATAAAATCAATTTTACATGTCATACAAGTAAACGCAATACAATCAGTCATTTCGGATGTATCGCTTAAAAACGCTGGGCTCAAAAGAAATATAAAAGCCTTGCGATTTTAAAGATTCAATGGATAAAATGAGTTTTGCAGACGAAAACAATACTGATAATCCTTTCTCCTCGATAGTGGGAACTTCCGAGATGAACCCTCGGTAGTGAGAACTTCCGTGATGAACCCGGAGAAAAATAAAATACAATGACAGTTCCTCAATCACTAATAATTAAACAATAAAAGTGTGATGATATAAAAGGTGAAAAATTCTTACTCCAAGAAATCGATTTTCGATTTATTTATCTTTTACAAGAAACAAAATGATTCAAGGACATTTTTAAAAAAAATATTTATTTTAACGTGGCAAATGCGTGCTAGCGCACGCTTACATGACCACAACAAAAACAAAAATCTAAGTCATGTGTCAAGAAGGTGTGAACGGTAGAGGTGTTTGAATGTGATAAAGGCGGGAGATCGGCGGACGTCGAGAGGGAGTTGATTCCAGGCGAGTGGGGCGGCGACGAGGAAGGATCGGAGACTGTAGTTGATTCCAGTACTTTCGTTACAAGTGCAAAGTCTCTTAATAGTATTATGTTTTTCTCTAATTTCAACTAACTTTGGTGGTGTAACCTCGATAATACATTCATCATGGCACATGAATGAGATTTATATTTCGAGTAGTAATTTAGTTCAATCAATATTCGCAAGATCAGGATAATAAACAGCATGTTGGAAAAGTTAGAGAATCACTATATTCTGCCAAAACGTATTCATTTAAAATCTACCAAAGACTACACAATGACTGAATAGGCTGTAGACTGTTTTTTTTCTGCGATTTCAACGTTCTCTGTGTCATTGGATTAATGCAATAATAAATAAGATCTTTGGGATCTTTCGGATCTCTAAATTTCATTACACGATCCGAAATACACATTCATATTTAGATGTTCATCGATCTGAACATCATTTTGCTCCTACACTCTTAAGTCAACAAGGTATGAACTGTGTATCCGGTCACGACTGTCTTACATGGATAATTAGTGCTAAAACTCAAATGAACAATCGTTTTATTTTCTCGTATGTGAACATAGCTGTCTTCATGGCATTGTATGTTCAAAACTATGATGCATTACAATAGATTAACGATGCACTTAAAAAATGACGCATACGAGTACATTTTCATTAGAAAACAACAAAACATTTTGTTTTTTTTTCTCATGTGAATTCTTTAATCCTAGATTCAGTTCTGCATCTAGGGTTAAAGAATTCACACGAGGATAATTGATGAAGCCGACCAAATGATGATACTCGCTCGTATACGCAATTGTTCATTCTATTTTATTTTTTCTAAAAATTCAGGTACTCTTCAAACATAATGTCAGTTTTTTTTATTAAGGCAACAATTGTCCGACAGTGGATCTTCAGTTTGTCCGAAAGTGGTAAATAATAATTTGTCCCAAATAATAATTTGTCCGAAAGTGGTAAATAATTTGTCCGAAAGTGGTAAACAATTGTCCGAAAGTGGTAAACCTTAAAAAAGTTTGAGATCTAAAGTAAATACACAAATTACCCTTGTAATCAGACCGATTGTCTATATTAAAATAACTCTTGGTTATTGAAACTCTTACAAAATACAGTTCTATACAAGTTTGAAATTCTAAGCTGCTAACAAATAACTATTTACACAAATTACAATCGATTACTACTATTACAACGTTTACAACGACTACATCGATAACAACGATTACTTCAACGGAGTTAAAACGTCTTGGTTATTAAAATTCTTACAATAAAATACATACAATAATTGTTCAATTATATTTGAACAATCAAAGACGAATCGAGAATCCTGATAATGTGCCAAGAAGAAAAATGTATCAAGAGGTAGGCAAGCAAACTCAGGGGATACCGACATCAGGAAATTCGAGAGTGTACAAGTGGAATGTTCAATTAGCGGTTGTCAAATTTGGACATCGGTAACACATATTTGTGATTTTGGTGATGATACCGGTGACGGGCCACCATTCTATTGCGGATTTTGTGCGGCGAAGCAAATCAATGTGTTGATTGAACGTTTAAACCAATTGGAAAAGGTATTGCAGTGTGACGGATTTGGTCAAGTTCCAAATGGATCTATCCCGGTAAACGCAGCTTCTACCGAATGCGTATCAGCTGAATGCAACCTACACAAACGTGCTACCTTGGCTAACATCCCCAAATCACAGTCTGGTAGTAATAACAACCGGGTGGATAACGACGAACCGAACGTATCTGCTGTCCCCTCAGAAATGACTCACAACTCGCAAATGCAAATATCGCGACGACGATCTTCAGTAATAACCGCACAACCTCAACATGAATCCATAAAATCCTCAATAATGACGCCAGGTAACATTCAACATGATGTAGACATGAATAGGTCTGTACTTCTTAGAGGTGTTTCAAAAGCAAATGTGATTAACTCTCAAGACACTCCTTCACTTAATAGCATGGCATCTGCATATGGCTCTCGTCAGGTACCTCGAAGAAGGGAAGATTTTCATAACCGTGAACAGTGTTTAATTATTGCAAACGTAAAGGAATCTGTCGCTATAAATAGCCAGGCACGATTAGACGACGACTTGGGACATCTACAATCCATTCTTTTTGTGGTATTGCATGAATGTCAAGACGAAGTTGTTAAGAGCATGAAGATAAAGGCCGCTTTTCGTCTCGGTAAGATAAGTAATGAGTTGAGACCCAGACTGCTCAAAGTAGTGTTCAACTCCGCTGAAATTATTCACATAATCTTTAACGGCGCATATCGTTTGAAAGGGTCGAGTATACGTCTGCTACACGATCTGAGCATAGCTGATCGATTACGTTTGAAAGAGGCTAAATCAGAGTTAGCATGTCGATTAGAGTTGGGTGAAAAGAATTTGACAATACAAAATTTTCGAGTTGTGCGGAGGCGTCTACATATTCATTGGAAGGGATCAATCCTGCAAGCCTTCTTACCACTTTGGCAGCCTCCGCCTAAGACGTGAAATATTCACTGTTTCACCTTGCCTCAATGTCGATCGGTGTATTCGTGAATTTCGAAAATCTCTTCGCGATTTTTCCTTCAAGTTGAGCACAAATAATGGTGGTTTAAAAATCATTTACTCGAATATTCGTAGTCTACTTAATAAGTTAGATTAAATAAAATGTCTCTTTCAAGATATCGTACCAGATGTAGGTATTTTCACAGAATCTTGGCTTAGTTCGTCAATAGCAGACGTAGATATATTCATTGAGGGATACAGCATAAGTAGAAGTGATAGAACAGGGAAAATTGGAGGAGGTGTTATCGCGTATATCTCTAATAGGCTTTAATTCCGAGTAATTGAAACTCTTAGTGATGCTATTAACCATAATGAAGCATTGTGTATTAGGCTATATTGTCAACACCCAATAACGGTATTGACTGTGTATCGTTCTCCAAGATCAAACACAGATAGCATAGCTGCTTTAATGGAGAGAAGTAGTTATTGTGATAGATTTGTTGTACTCGGTGATTTCAACACGCCATCTGTGAATTGGGTTAATTACACTTCTAATGACTCGGATGTCGAGAGTTTGAAGCTACTTGGCTTAATAAACAGCTTGGCTCTTAAGCAACATGTCAGTCAGAGTACAAGATTTTCACAGGATTCACATTCACTTTTGGATTTATGCCTTACTGTACCATATGACATTCTTGATAGATTAAGCTATCTGGACCCAATAGGTCATTCAGATCATGTGGTCATTTCGATTGGTCTGAGCGATGTCTACTCACATGGCGTAAATCCGACGTCGTCTGTAAACCCATTCAGAACTGACTTTGCTCTAGTAAATAAATATCTCGTTGGGGTAAAGTGGTTGGATGCTTTTGATGTTGGCGTCGAATATTCATGGCAGTTTTTCAGGGATACTCTGTACCACTTCCTTAATCGTTTCTCACCTCTTCAGAGTAAACACTGTTTGACATCGATCTCACCGCCTTGGTTTAATAGCGACATAAAACATGCTTTAAAGATGAGACGTAAGGCCTTTAATAACTATCGTAAAGACAGAGCTAATTTCAGCACTTATAAGAAATGGCGAAACCTCGTTACGTCCATGAAGCGAACTGGTAGGCGATCTTTCGAAAATCAGCTAAGTATAAACTGTCACCGTGATCCCCGCTCTTTCTTTAGGTATGTGACTGCTAAGCATACGCGCTGTAAACCTATAAATTGTATTCAACGTGACGATGGGAAATTCATAACTGATTCTTTGCAGATATCAAATATGTTAAGAAATCATTTCCATTCTTTGAATCTTGGCCATAAGGATGTGACAATGGGTGATCCGTGTACATTTGAATCGCCCGGAGATGACACCAGCGACCTCTTCCGATGTGATGATGTTCACCAAGAGCTTCGGAAACTTAAATGCAAAGCAGGTGCGGGTCCAGATGGCTTACCGCCAGTATATCTGCGCAACATCGCTGACATAATATGTCATCCGCTTTACAATATTTTCTCTGCGTCTGTTGCTTTTGGCGTTGTTCCTTCTGATTGGCAGAATTCCATCATCTGTCCTATTTATAAGAAAGGGGATAGTTCGTCCATTGACAATTATAGGCCTATTAGTCTCACTTGCGTGTGTTGTCGTGTGCCAGAAAGATTGATTAAGCGACGAATAATAGAATTTCTAAATAGATTTCAAATTTTGAACCCAGCACAGCATGGCTTCCGAAAAGGTTATTCCACGACTACTAATCTTGTACACGCACGTGAAAATTGGTATCACTATTATGATCAAGGCATACCAGTTGATGTTATTTTCTTTGATTTCTCAAAAGCGTTCGACTCAGTTAATCACACGCGTCTTATTGAGAAGTTGGAGCACATTCATCTTGATAAGAGGATCATAAACTGGATTCGTGTATTCCTTTCCAACCGACAAAGTGTCGTACGAGTAAATGAGTCGCTGTCGAGTCCATTTCCAGTGTTGTTAGGTGTTCCACAGGGAAGTGTATTGGGTCCCATCTTATTCAGTCTTTATATCAACGATTTGATGCCAAATATCAGTTTATTCAGTTTATTATATGCAGATGATCTTAAAGTTTGGCGACCTATTATTTCCGATCTTGACAAACAGCATTTACAAAGCGACGTCGACGTTATATCCAATTGGTCTATACGAAATCACTTGAGGATCAATTCCGCTAAATGTACATGTATGCGTATATCACGAAGATCATGTGATCATCTTGGAGGTGAGTACCAGTTTGGTTCAATTAGTATCGAAAGAACCAACTCATATAAAGATTTGGGAGTTTGGGTTTGTGCTGACTTATCCACTCGAAAGCATTCAGACTACGTGTGTTGCATCACAGAACGCTTAATAGGACATACTCGTTGAGCTCTGATAGGCATAGATCCGTTATGTTACCATACCTTAGCAAATGCGTTTTTCTTGAGCCATATCTTATACGCATCGCCAGCTTGTTATCCCGAAACTACTTATGAGCGTCGTGCATTAGAGAAAGTGTTCAGATCAACAACTAAATTAGTCTCAGGGCTGCATATTTATGGCTACGTGAAACGCCTCCAGATATTAAATATGCCTTGTCTGCGATATATCCGTGACAAGCGAGATCTCTCTCTTGTTTGGAAAATTCTGCATACTAAAGATCATCCACTGTCACATCTACTGCAACTGAGAGGTCAACCTTCTCTTCGCGGACACCCCCTGATGCTGAAAACACAAAGGTACATGCATGCAGTTTCCTGCTTTGCCAAACGAGTCGTACGATCTTGGAATTCGCTTCAGAGTGCGACCGTTTTGTCGTCTACTGCTTCAAGTTTTTGCGCCCTACTGGATGATGACCCTTCCTTCTCAAGACAACGGTGGGATTTTCAGTAGTTTATCTGATGATGGAGGGACAAAACGACTCTTATTCTTTTTATTTTGTGAAGCAACTTGTAAAGAGCGTCGGCTCAATTCGTTGTCAATTAATAATAATACATCAAAAAAGGATTGATTTAATGTTAAATAATTCTGCGAAAATAATGGGAACTATCTCATCGCAGTAAAAATAATTTTGTTAGCCAATAACCATCGCAAATCTGTTCAGGAACCGTCTCAGCTTAGGCAAATAGCCTTTCAGAACGTTCTAATATCAATCTATGAGATTGCGTTGACTGCTAAAATGCGTTCAATAATTAGAGAATGTGATATTGTTCTTGTATATAAACGATTTCATTGAAAACAAATATGTGCAAACTGCGACTGAAACGTCTACAATTCAATTATCAGCTGGTAAAACTATTTAATATCATTAATTGCAATTAATTTCAAGGCAGCATTTAATAACGTGACAATTGTCCGTATTGTTGATGATCTGATGATTTTTAATTTTCCTTAAACATAGCAAGTCGTGTTCATAAGGTGCTTATGACATAAATTATTTTTATCGGTAAGGTAATGAAAATAAGATTTCTTATCCTACCAAAAGTGTTGAAAGATCTCGTCTATCTCCTGTACTCTTTATAATAGCCTCGATTATAATTTCAAATGACGAAACTTTAAGTAGGGGTTTGACATGCAAGAGGATGATGGATTAAATAAGATTTTTTTAATGAATTACAATAAATGAAATATCAGCGATGATTAACAATAAATGGTTTTAAAACAAAATAATAGTGTGCAATTTAACGAAACGACAAACAATAAACATACATGTAATTAAACATTTTAATAACACGTCGACCCCTCACTCTCAATGAAGAATAGTTTACCTCGTATAGTGAGGATACGAGGTAATTTCTTTGAAAGCTTTTTTATAGAGTCGTAGGACCTAATTTTATTAAAAAAGGAATTACGCCATGCAGAGAAAATATATGGGAGTCTAATAAAACTGTTATAATGACATAAATGTTGTATGACTTATCATTATTTGATCATTTTTTAGATTGTTCAATAAAGCCTCTTTGGCGAATCTTAGTTTGTTTACTACAATTTATTAAACAATTGTATACGAATTAAGAAGTTTCTCAAACCCGAAATGCTCACAATCGCGCCTGACAATCAGAACGCTACCGTCGATTGGATACATTGGAAACAGAGAATATCTTCATTTTTATCAGTAATTCCGGACATCACTGACGCTCAGAAACTCTTTATCTTGGTCAATTCAATCAGTTGAACGTTATATGCTCACGTTGACGAATGCAAAACGTTCGAAGAAGCTATCGACAAACTGGGAACATTATTTGTGAAACCGAAGAACGTTATTTACAATCGATATATTTTATCCTCAACAAAGCAAAAACTGGGACAAAGTAACGATCAGTTTTTTCAAACTCTACTGCAAATCAGATAAAATTGCGAATTTAAAGCCGTCTCCGCAGACGAGCATCATAACCAATATGTGCGTGATTCATTTATTCGTGGATTACGATCACAGCAAATCAGACAGCGTCTTTTAGAACGCACAGAATTGACGTTGAAAAAAACTTACGACGTCGCACGAAGTTTAGAACAAGCTGAAATACATGCAAAAAATTACGAAGACCGTAACATTCACGAATCGTTTTTATCTGTGTCAAATTGCAATCATGAAGAGAGTCAAAAAATTGATGTAGCCGGATTCATCGTCGTTAATAACCGAACAAAATGTTTCTTCTGCGGTGGAAATCGGCATCCACGATATGATTGTCCAGCCAAATTGCTCAACTGTCATAATTGCGGGGAGCAAGGCCACTTTTCAAAAGTATGTCAGTCACGCGAACAACCAAAACAGCTTAGCGACCTTCAAATATCCGCCATATATTGCAACACTGTTTATAATCCTTTACAGAAAACAACAATCAACATCAAATTGGAAATATAACACTAAGAGCTCTCGTTGATACAGGTAGTGCCGCCAGTTTTATTTCTGACAAAGCACTTACTCAATGCAAACTACTTACTTTACCATGTAACGAAACCGTTCATATGGCGTCAAAAGATTACAGTAGCAAATTGTTAAAAATATGCAGGACAGATATTCAATACGATAGTCAACTCATTCAAAACGTCAAACTTTACGTCATTAAGAACCTATGCTCCGACTTGATTCTCGGTCATTCTTTTTTACAACAATTCCGAAATCTCAACATCTAATTCGGATGATCAATTAAAACATTATCGGATAGAATACGTCCATTTGCCGACGCCATAACATTTTCGCTATCCCACGAAGCTTCCAAATCATTTAAAGACATAAAAGAAGCCTTGTCTGTTGCATGCAAGAAACAGATTGAAGATGATAAACTACTTGTCGTCGAAACCGATGCATCAAAACTAGCAATCTTCGCAACTCTCAGTCAAGAAGGACGACCAGTCGCTTTCTTTTCGCGAATCCTTTCGGAATCTGAAAAGCGCCAAGCCGCAGTTGAGCTAGAAGCCCTAGCTATCGTTGAAGCTGTTAGATACTAACGCCATTTCCTCGCTAGCAGACTCTTCAAAATCATTACAGGCCAACGATCTATTGCTTACATATTTTCGTCAAAAAGTAAAAGTCAAATCAAAAATGACAAAATATCACGATGGCGATTGGATTTATCTGAATTTCATTTCGATATCGAATACAGACCAGGTCCGATGAACGTTGTTGCGGACACATTCTCTCGCATCGCTTGTGCTTTGAGTAATCGAAGATTTTCGGAAATATTCAAGTTACATAAACTGTTATGTCATCATGGCGAGACGAGAATGTGGTATTACATACGCTCTCATAATCTACCATTCTCAATATCCGACGTGCGTTCAGTTATTGATTCCTGTCGAACTTGCGCAGTAGTGAAACCTAGATTTTACAAGCATCCACAAGCATCAATTATTAAATACTTACATCCATTTGACCGCATATCAATTGACTATAAAGGACCCTTTCCAAATTGTTGTCAAAACAAATTCATGTTCACTGTAATCGACGAGTATTCCCGTTATCCTTTGGCCTTCCCATGCCCAGATACGTCGTCACTAATGGCTATTAAGTATCTCAAGCAGATATTTTACAGTTTCGGTACACCTTCGTCCATACACTCCGACCGAGGTTCTGCATTCTGTTCAAAGGAGTACCTATTGTTTCTAAGTAGCAACAATATCACATCGAGTCACACAACTCCTTATAAACCTAGCGGTAATGGGCAGGGCGAGCGGTATAATCACATTATATGGAAAACCGTAGAGTTGGTATTGAAAAAAAATAATTTGCCAATAAACAAACGACACGAAACTTTAGGACGATCCCTGAATTCAATACGCTCATTACTTTGTACAAGTACCAATTCTACACCGCATTAACGTATGTTTCACCATGCACGACGATCATGTTTTGGTGTTACAATGTCTGATTGGTTAACATCTTCAGGATCTGTACTAGTCAAAAGGTTCGCTACCGGAAGCAAATACGAACCACCTGTGCAAAAAGCGTATCTTATAGAGTCAAATCATAAATATGCGACTGTGAGATTAAAAGACGAACGAATTACAGAAATATCAACAAAGCACTTAGCTCCCATGCCGACAAATGATACTAGCTTATATAATGATGACCTTATCGTAAGCAGGACTATTGAATCAGAATTCGACCAGCATTTAATTAAGGATACTAATACGACTCATACCCAAATTACAAATAACGATACAAAATCTTGTGATGAGGTTGTTGAGATACCAGACGTAGAAGTAGATCGTTCTTCGTACTCCTATACAAACACTACTTTTGTACCCAGCTTTTCGAGTGTAAATAAACAGAATACAACAAACTATGTGGATGCACATCAAATAAAATGAATTTACGAAGCAAAGTGTTCAAAGCAAGGTGCTGATAAATTACGAACCTCTAATAGAAGACGACGAGCTCCAGCGTACCTTGAAGATTATCTGAGAGAGGAAGATTGACATAAATATTGTATGACTTATCATTATTTGACCTTTTTATAGATTGTTCAATAAAGCCTCTTTGGCGAATCATATTTTGTTTACTACATCTTATCATCATTAAATCTCCGAGTTAGGAAAGCTTGGACAATTGCCGGTTTAACTTTATTTACAAGAGGCAGACCGTAATTACGATTACCGAAGTAATCGTAATTACTTCATTAATGTTTTCGAACAGCATATCAATAAATTTTCATTTAATCAGCAATTGAAGATGTACATTTTACTGGAGGAATGATTGAGCAGATGGACGGGTTTCATAATCCACTCAAATAAATGATGATAAATTATTAACCTATCATTATTAGTAATCGTCCTCAAATCAGCAATTGAATATGTACATTTTACTGTAGGAATGATTAAGCAGATAGATGGGTTTCATAATCCACTCGAATAAATGATGATAAATTATTAACACATCCTTATTCGTAATTGCCATCAAATCAGCAATTGAAGATGCAACTTTTACTGGTAGTAACTATATCGTGTAGTGATATCCATGAATACTTTGGAAATGCAAATTTTTTACATGATAAATTATTAACTTCGTAAATTATTTAAAAATAAAGAGTATTTTAATATAAAGAAATATTCAAATTAAATATTTTTAAATAAAAAAATATTCTTATATATTTATTTAATACTATTCCTCTAGTAAGTATTTTGAATTTTTATTTTAAATTGCAAAACTTTTATCAGCTAGATATCAGCTGTTATTTGTTCGATTTTTTTATTTTATTTTCCTAAAGATTTCAACAGCTGCTGACAATTTTAATAGAAAAAAATTTTGTATACTATTAAATTTAACACAAGTGTAAGTTTTTATACGATAATGTCATGGACACTTGTGTGTCTATAATGTCGTCGTTATTCCTATGTATTTTAATCTAAAATCCATTAAGGTAAATACTAAATTTTCGGATTTGTGCGTAAGCATTAAGTTATCTTACATTCACAGTATTTTTCCAGGAATCAGTAAGCTGCTCATCAACGTTGTTTTCGGTGACTCGAAAATTCTCAGTGTGGGATAAAGATCAAGTTAATTTTTAGAACCTGATCTGATTAAAATTAAAGCGTTAAATTCAGTTAAAACTTTAAATTATGTAGATATATAATTTTGTGCATCATTTTTTAATAATTAACAAAATTGATTAAGACAACCAAATATTGTTTGCAACCAAATGTGAGCAAGATTAAATTGACCACGACGTATTCAAGTGCAGTGAGTTTCATTGCAGGATTCTGGAAATAAGTATTACTAAAATTCACGGGATCTGTATAAAAATGGATTTACATCTTAAACCAAAATTATTTCGAAATCATATCATTATTCACTACATATCATCATAGCATTAGGGCTTTTTTAAACAGATTAGAAAATTCATCTTCACCGTCTTGCCTATTTCTCAACGAACTCGCCGATCTACTATCAAACCGCCCATTTCTGTATCTTTAATTGTCCTTGTTACTCATTTCCCACAACTCTCATAATTTAAGTCGACCAAGGCAACTCTTTGACCTTATTATCTTGAATTTCACTATCCTTGACTCTCCTATCTTTCACATTCTGCAACCTTTTCGACTGCTGATAGTCTATCCACATTTTTCAGCAACGAGCTCTCTACCATCCTCGATTATTTTTACCTCACCAATCCCGAATACTAAAACGCTCCTTGTGTGCCCATTGGCCCGACTCTGATTGTAAAATTTCTAAGCGCATTCTACGTCGTTCTTTTATAGTCTTTCTTCATTTTCTCAAACGTGGTTACACTTCTATCTCTAGTCATCGTGCTCATTACTTAAATCTTCGACGCTCCCATCACTCTCTTCTATGTGATAAATGTAAACTTTTTTGGCAAAACAAGATCACATAATCGTCTTATCAAAAGTACACATGGATAACATTTAATTATCTTCTTTTCCGTACTTTACCTCATCGCTTGACGACCCTATCCCTACGTATGTACTTAAATCTATTCATTCCATCATATCACAGTTCCTTACCACCCTTTTCAATTGTTCAATTCGTAAATGCATTTTTCCAGAGAACTAGAAAGCGGCCATCGTACGTTATCTTCTAAATAAACCGTCCCTCAATCCTTTACTTCCATCTTCATACCACCCGATATCTCTTCTTCCGACCTTATCTAAACTCCTTCAGTGTATTGTGTTATATCAAGTCAATCTATACTTTGTTTCCTCAAATTTATATCCCATTTTCAAGCTGCCTTCAGTTCTAATCACTCTACTAAACTTGTTTGTCTAAACGTTTTTAGTGATCTACTTCAAGCTCGCGATATGAAACTGTAGAGTCTTAATTTTTCTTAACCTGTCTTCTGCTTTTGATATTGTTGATTATTCTGTTTTAATATATCGGCTTTATGGTTTCTCAGTTTCTACTGTAGCCTGATTCACATCCTATCTCTCCAAACGCTCTTTTTGAGTTTACTCAAACTCATCTTCAATTATATCTTCAATCTAACACAGTGTTTCACAAGGCTATATTTCAGGTCCTCTTATTTTATCCCTTCTTCTCTGTGACTTGTATTATATAACTCGTGACTGTAACTTTCATATGATGCAGTATGCCGATGATATCCTCCTCTACTTTCATGCACATCAGCAAACCTTTTCTTCTTGACAAAGTTTGCGTTTATTTCCTATTTCTTCGTGAGCTCCGTTCTATTCGTTGGTTGATCGACTTCCGCAATTGCCTCATTCTTATATAGTATCTCCCATTTCCTAGAATCAATTATTTCCTTAGCTTATTTGCCAACTCTTCCAATTCTGCTCTTTTACCTCTCTAATGTATCATAGCCTCTATTGCTCATGTCTACTCGCGTCTTCGCCGCTTCGACCATATATCCCTTTATCCTTTTGTCCTATCTTGGCCCACCATTAAATTTCGTGTTGAATTTCGTTTGCTTATAGTTACATTTCGTCATTTATTTTGTTACTCACTATCCTAGTTACATAAATTACTCTCATACTTACATACATTACTCACTATCCTACTTACACCTTGCTTATATTGATGATTTGCACTTTGCTTCATAAGCTCTGCTATCTAGTAATTATCTACTTATCCACGTCCATAGACGCTTACCCAGCTATAGTCCGCTATTTTATCGTCGATGCTCCACTTGCCACTCGGTGTTCCACTAGGCTACGTTTAGTTGCTCTTCTTTTCTCCCTTCTTCTCGGTAACTTGTCGTATAATGTATCGTGACCATAACTTTCATTTGATGAAATATGCTGATGAGATCCTCCTATACTCTTATGCACATCATAAATTTATCCACGATCTCGCTAATTCTGCCATAAATTGTCTTATATCTATCACCAAACATCTTTTCTCTCTTCATCTAGCTCTTAATCCTGAAAAGTTCAAAATGTTGATCATCCCTCATCACCTCTACATAACTCCACCAATTTTATCTGTTAATTCGATCATTCTCCTAATCGTTTACAATATGATTTTCTAAGGTTTTCACTTCAACAATTTCCTTTCCATCATACCTTTTGTTCTTGACAAAGTTCGCGTTTCTTTCTTATTTATTCGTAACCGATGTTGCATTCGTAGGCTGATCGACTTCCGCTTTTATCTCGTTCTTATATAGTCTCTCCTATTTCCCAAAATCGATTATTGTCTTAGCTTATTTGCCAACTCTTCCAATTCTGGCTTTTACCTCTCTAACGGATCATAAACTCGGCTGCTCGTGTTTTCTTGCGTCTTCGCCGCTTCGACCATATTTGTCATAATCATTCCTATCTATCCTGACCCACCATTGACTTTCATATTAAATTTCGTTTGCGTATCGTTATCTTTTGTCTTCTATTTTTCTACTCACTATACTACTTACACCTTCCTTATCTTTATAATTCGCGTTCTGCTCTCTAGGCTCTGCGATCAAGTAATTCTCTACTGATCCACGTCCCTCCGCACTCAACCAACTATGGCATCTGCTCTTTTATCGTCGCTATTACACTTGCCTGGAATTCTTTACCAACTTACTCCGTTTTTTCTCTTCGCTTCCACTCTTCAAACAACGTCTACGTTCCTGCACTATGGCTACACCTCCACAATAAATCAAGAAATGCATTCCATCAACATATCATCCAACTCACAATTCTTCATACCTCTTTAACAAAACCACTCAACATTCCCCCCGACGCCTCGCCACATTCCACTCATCTTCCTTATCCTCAATATACTGATTCAATTTCATCAACATTTTTATTTTACATTCTAAATTTTTGCTTTTATTTTATTTGTTCCTTTTTATCTACGTGAGCTTGAAGCGCGCATAAGCCCTGCATTCGCCACTATAAATAAATAAAGATAATGAGAATAAAATTTAAAAAATAAAGAGAATGAGAATAAAATTAAAAATTACAAAAAATAATGTTGGATCATTTCCAATGATACCACATTAAGCGCAATCTGTTGGTCGGATCTATATTCAATAACGAAATTTTCGTTTGAACAAATTATAGATTGAGATAGCAACGAATTCAAAATATTAAAAATTCTGTGAGATAACCTCCACGATCTTGCGAACCGACCATATGAGCGTTTATATGGTGTCCGTGTCCATGCAAGCTTGACTGTCGAAGACACAAATCTAGAAGGGTAACCTATCAATTCGTGAATCATCGCCCAAATGAATAAAAGGTCTCTATGGGACCTTTAATGATAAAAAATATGACTATCATATGGGACCTGTATGATAGTCAAAAACAGATTAACGCATTTAAATTCGAATGCGTTTGCATAATGAGAATGCATCTGCATAGAAACAATTAAATTAATAATATAGCGTATGAAATATAAGATGTATTTTTAGTCTGCATTTTGATAGGAAATGATCATATAATGAAATCACGCAACGTAGTCAATAAATAATCTGAAGATGCTAACAGTAGTTAGCAAAATATCAATAGTAATTTAATCTTTCCTTTGATCCAGATCCAATAATTAATTAATTTGTACTGTAGTGAAATCCGGGATTTAAATAACAATAATAGTTAACAGTCCTTATAATTAATTATTACGTTATAACATTGACGATAATGGTCTGTATTATGAAAAATAAATTTAAAATGTAATGTCGAAATTAAGAATTTCGACATTACAATATAAATATTTATATTATACAATATTATACCTATACTTATAGGTATAAATAGAATAACTAGAATTCTATCTCATTGAGCGATAATTTTTATACAGAGACCCGAATGTGTTGGCAACTTACTTTCATCAGTGAAAGTATGCATATTTAATACAAAAGAACTTTTAAATGTTTACGTTGTATAACGTGCTGCTAGTTAAATATGCAGCAACAATGAACCTGTTCGTTGCGATAATTAAGCAAACTTCCTTATTAAAAATTTAACTTCATGGGTTCCCTAAATATAAAAGTATAAATATAGATGTTTTCAAATTTTTTTCATAGAGAAACATTTAAAATCGAAGGTATTTTAAATCTGTTGAATTCGTTAATCTCAAAGGTTTAAGCTAAAATATCGATTTTTTAAGAAGATTATACAGTTGTTTTTTATAATTTAATAAAAATTCAAAACTTGGAAGTCATTTAAAGTAATCGTAGCTTCAAGATACAGTAATTGCATCGGTTTTATTTCGGCATCTATCATGTAGTCTTTATTTTTAGAAGCAATACATATTACAGTTGACTATTGATTGCATGTTACGATTATTTCAATTTATTTTTTAATAAAAATGCTATAATTTATTAATTTACTAACAGCTTAGAATATTGCCGAAAGAGTGATAATTTACATAAAAAGGTGAAATAAACTTTAGAATTCTGAATTAAATCAAATCTTTATTACGTATCATCATTTGAACTCTTTTAAACAACTTGTAACAACTAACTCATATGGTCTGTACTACTTAATCAAGTACAACTTAATGTAGTACGCTTTTTGTCTTAAAAACAGAATTTCAAAACTAGGAATCTTGAGTAGCTTCAATTGGCGATAGAACCAAAATCAGTTTTGTAATTGTAGACACTGAACCCATAACCCTTTTCAATTTCCGATCATAAAGTTTTGTAATAATCAAGCCGTAATACATTTAGTAAAATTACAAACTCTATTTTATAGTAATTCATCCACATTACATTTAGCAAAAAACGCGTTTGCCTGTTGATTCTCTTTTGTATAAAGTATACGCAAACTATATTGCTAATCCAAATATTTAAATTATATGATAATTTATTATCATGTTGTTAAGATGTCACGTTAGGATAACAAATTTCATCTTGATTTGCACATTGTTATAATTTATTTAAACTTCAAAATATTTAAATAAAAATTATTATTCTTAAACAATATAATAATATAATAATATACTTAAATAAAATATAGTTAATAAAAAGATAATGTTTCTTAATTAGAGGAAATCTAAGGCAAATGCTTACAATTGGAAAATGAGAATGGACTTTGAAATCATGATCCATTGTACATTTACTGCCTGCACAATTTACATTGACACCGGAAGGATCAGCAACGCGTTCGTAATGATTGCCGTCAATTTCAGAGCATACTTTCAATTCAAAGTTGTGTGCATGTTCGTGATCTAGAATTATATTTTAACAAATTTTTTAAATTTTCTAATTAGTCGAGTTTAGGAAATTAAGTAAATATACAACACATTATTAAAAATATTATTAAGTAATATTTAATCTTAAATAGTTTAAAGTTTAATATTTATAATTACGAAATCTTTAATTTAACTTTAATATTTATTTTTATCTTGTTTGAATAATATGCCGATTAATAACACCTGAAAAACTTTTAAATATAAATTTGTAAATATTAACATTCAGATTAATATTAAATTCAATAAAGATTAATCGATTTTGGACCAGTAAAGCATTTACAAACTTTTTAAATAATTTCTATTTAGATAATATTATATTATATTATTAAGATAAAATTATTTATTCAATTGGGCCATGTGAATGATCATTATCGTGTATTTTTAAAAAAAGCAACGTTTGGTGATTTTTAAAAAGCTCCATTAAAAACACCATATTAACTCTTATTAAGGAATAAACCAGAGTTGAGCATCTGGGTACAATTATAATCTGTTGACGTTGAAACCAACAACTTTAAAACAATATGGATAATTTCTTTAATTTCTTTACCTAGCTAACCCAGATTCAAATGATACATTAAAAATTAATCCATATGAATTTCATCCAAAAATCCATCAAGTTTCTCTAGATAACCTCTATTCTTTATACATCTTATATTATTTATAAGTAAATACATTAAAATTGATTTTTATTTTAAATTTTATTAATAAATTCTATTGTTATATAAATATAAATTGTATAAAATCTTATATAATTATTTTTTATCAATCTTTATATTTAGAGGCTAAGTTATCTGATTTAATTTGCTATAGCACATTGCAGGTATCATTATTGAAATTTAAATTTATTAATTTTTAACATATGAGCAAACCAAAAGTATATAAATGTGAAGCATTTATAATATACCTTCAAATGTTACATGTTGCTTGACTCGATTTTCATGTTTCAAAACACATTTGTTGCCAATGAGCATGAGGCAAGGACCGAATTTAAAATCCCTTGGTAAGGATATACCTAAATTACAATACATTCAATAAATTACAATATTATACTAATAATGAGAAAAACAGTAAATCTTTTAAAACCAATCTGTTAAATCGTGCAAAGACATTAAGCAGCCATAAATTACTCGTATTACTGGAAAAAGATGCATCCGGTACGAACTCTTTTAACGATGGTTTACTTCATATCCGTAATGTATGTATAAACTATAGTACTTCTATTTGAACTTATAATCCAAACTAGTGTGTTGCGAGGAGTGCCTCTTGGCATAAGTTCCAGCACATTCAGCAGACTGGCGATAAACTAGCCGCCTCTATTCCCAAAATTAGCAAAGTTCAATTGTTTAAAATCATATTTAGGAGCTGCCTGCACGCTTAGCATCTTTACTCGACCCGTCGCTAGAATCTTAAGTTGATGTATGGATAGATCAAGTTTATTTTAAAACCTTTTTCAATTAAGACCAGGGTAAAAATATGGCCCTCGAAGTGTACGAGTTTGACCATCCCTGGCCTAAAGTATAAATGAATGATCTCGGTAATTGTGTAATTGCAGATTTCTTGTGGAAATATGCAATGAACGATTCTATTCCACTTGACCGTTTATTGTAATCCAGATGTCGAGATTTGTCACAATCACTTAAAAACGTCTTGCTGTATACATGAAATTGCGGAATATGAACCAAAATCGAATAAAATACTAGCTCTTCGTAAATTAATTACGAATTTGTAAGCTAAGCGTCGTCGAGTATAAAAAATTAAAACAAAATTTACATCCAAGCAATACCGTCACAGCTCTTGATATTTCCCAGTTGTAGTTGATTTGCATAGGATCCGCCCAGTGTAACGATAATTGTGAATATAGCTACTGAGTACATCTTGATCAAATGTGTTTTCTGGTCTTCACTCGGTTCTCGATATCTTACTTTTTCACTTTGATCTTGATGCATGCCTTTTATACTGTAAGAATCAAATTAATGACTGAAGTTTTGGATTATGCTTCGAATCTTATTGGTCACTACGACAGTAAACGAATTCAAGATAAATCAATACTATATTTTTGTGAATCAACAAGTACCATCAAAATTTAGCAAAATGTCTGCCAATAAACCATATGCCTCTATTAAAAGCTACAATAACAAAATAGCTTAGCTGGTCTAGAGTGGCAACACCATCTGAATGATGACATTTTATCTATCAAATTATGAACATTTCAAAGTTGTTTGGCTCGAATATAGACAATTGTTTTCTTTCAATTGGCTAGCATTCTTCAATAAATCATGTGTTTTTCAGTATACTTCCTGATTGACAACCCTTCTTCGAAAGAATCGCACTGGCATATGTAGAAGAGTATTCGAAGCAATCGAGCTGCTGTCATAAACAATGAAAGCAATTGCGGAATAAGATACCAGAATAAAAATAGCTTTGCTAATGTTGATTATTAGTTTATTTTCCTGTATTTCGCCCTTTAAAATGAAATTGAAAAGTACATTAAAATTAGGAAATAGAAACTAAAGATTTTAGTAAAAGAATGTTAGCCAATGTACTTAAAAAATAATAAAAATGTCAAGTTTTAATATTTAAAAATATAAAATAAATAATTAAAAATCAAAAATAAAACATTATATTTTTCAATAATTACAGATAATAAGTAATAAAGCTTGATAATAAATAATTAAATACTTTAACATTTTATTAATTCTTGAGTACAAATTAAGGCTGTTTGAAAATTATGTTCAAATTAATATGTTTAATAAATAAATTTTTAATTAATAATTAATATGTAATACATTGCAAACTTTAAAAATACGGATCAGGTCAACTAATTGAGTCTGTGTATTTTATATTGTTATATTATTATAATATGAATAGTCAACCTACTTCATCTAATGTGGATTTCTTTCAATCACCAAACAAAAGACAAACAGCTTATGCAACAACAGCATCTCAAAATTTACAAAATTCAAATCCAGATTATAATGTTTCGTTGTTTCAACTATTAGATCGTATTTATCACCAGCAACATCAGCCGACAAATCAACAAGCAAACCAAACTCAAGAGCAACTTTATGCATCCGAACTTGTACAAATGCAGACATTGGGATTCCATAGCCGTGATACTAATATTGAAGCGCTTGTTGCATCTATGGGGGACGCAAAAATGGCTGTAGAACGAATTGAAGTCTCTTGACTTTTATTTTTACGATCAGTTAGTGTTTACATCTTTCAACATATTTAACTTATTATAATATTATTATAAATTATTATTAATGATAAATAAATATTATAATAAATAATATACGATGTATCTGAATAAGGATAATAAGTCATCAGGAGGAACTGATATGCAATGAAGTTTCGGCCCCTATTCCTTGACTCAACATAGAAGCGGGGCCTAATACGTGCTAAGGACGTATTTCATATGATAAATCAAATCAGCTAACTGAGTCTACGTATTAAATATAATTATAAACAAAACAAAACATAATAATGCTAAATCAAAATTTAATAATTAAATAATAAAATTAATAATTGTTTTTAGATTTTATATAATTTAAATCAAGTTAAAATAAAAAATTGAAATTTAAAATAAACGTCATTTTTATGAATTGACTAATAAATAACAGACGTTGTATCAGAATAAGAAATTATTATTTACATATTTTATTATATTAAAATATAATAATTGTATATTTTATATTTTAATAATTATATTATATATTTTATTATTTATATATTTTATTATATCAGAATAAGAAATTATATTATTATCAAGGTCTGATAGTAATAAGGATTTTGTAATCAAACCAAGTGTTTACTTATTAAGATAAGCAATGATAACAACCGATAAGGATTACTTATACAAATGTAAACGTCCGCAGTGTAATTTAGGAGATAATAAAGTGATAAAATGAAAACATTTCAATCATAAAATAGCAATTTAGTGTTTACATATAAAAGTACAAATAAAGAATGCGATGACTGTGATGTATCGCAGTGATATTATTAATGTGATATTATCTAATAACGTTGTAATTAACATCTATTATCTTTGATAACGTTTTCATAACTACACAATTTTATTGACAAAATTTAATTATTATTATCAGTGGCTGATAGTAATAAGGATTTTGTAATCAAACCAAGTGTTTACTTATCAATATAAGCAATGATAACAATCGATAAGGATTACTAATTCAAATGCAAACGTCTACAGTGCTAATCTAGGAGATAATGATGTGATAAAATGTAAACATTTCAATCATAAAATATTAATTTTGTGTTTTAAATACAAAAATAGAAATATAGAATGCGATAAAGTGTTATGCAATTTGATTAGATATATTGTAAATACCATATGTACAATATGAATGCGTGATCGTATTTGCAGATTAAGGTAATTTAACCAAGTGTTTACTTATCAAGATAAGCTATGATAACAATCGATAAGGATTAGTAATTCAATTGCAAGCGCCTGCAGTGCTATCTAGGATATAATGTAGTTGACTGTAGATGACTGTGATGGAATATGATTAAATATATTGTAAATACAATATTTACAATATGACTGCATGATCGTATATACATATTAAGGTAATCAAACCAAGTATTTATAAGGATATTAATATGTGTATATGATCATGCAGTCATATTGTAAATATGGAATTTACAATATATACAATGTATCTAATCATATTACATAACGTCATAGCATTCTTCATGGCTACACAATTTAATTGACAAAATTTAATTATTATTATCAGTGGCTGATAGTAATAAGGATTTTGTAATCAAACCAAGTGTTTACTTATCAAGATAAGCAATGATAACAATCGATAAGGATTACTAATTCAAATGCAAACGTCTACAGTGCTATCTAGGAGATAATGATGTGATAAAATGTAAACATTTCAATCATAAAATATTAATTTTGTGTTTTAAATACAAAAATAGAAATATAGAATGCGATGACTGTGATGTATCGCAGTGATATTATTAATGTGATATTATCTAATGACGTGGTAATTAACATCTATTATCTTTGATAACGTTTTCATGGCTACACAATTTAATTGACAAAATTTAATTATTATTATCAAGGTCTGATAGTCAAGGATTTTTGCAATCAAACCAAGTGTTTACTTATCAAGATAAGCAATGATAACTACCGATAAGGATCACTTATAAAAATGTAAACGTCCGCAGTGCTATCTAGGAGATAATGGAGTGATAAAATGTAAACATTTTAATCATAATATAGCAATTTAGTGTTTAAATATAGAAGTACAAATAAAGAATGCGATGACTGTGATGTATCGCAGTGATATTATTAATGTGATATTATCTAATAACGTTGTAATTAACATCTATTATCTTTGATAACGTTTTCATGGCTCCACAATTTCATGGCTACACAATTTGAAGAAAATTTTAACTGTTCTAGCAAATTACAATAAAATAACATACAATTTGAAAGCTGAACGATTCAATCGGAAGAACAAGGTCCTTGCTAAATGATCCGAGGAAAAACTTTATCAATGCGACTCTGCTGCACTTGTAATGGTCCTGCAGCTCGCTGTAAGGGTTGCAAATGTGCGAAAAACAATAGAAAATGCACAAATTGTCGAGCTTCTGATTGTCTGAATTCTTCTAAAATGGAAATTGTTCATGCGAATCCTTACGAAGGATGTTCAGATTCTGCCTCTCAGTCAACTAAAAATAATAAGGTAGCAGGTAACCCTTCTATTAACTTCACAGCTACTCAATCCGTAATAAACATACCTAAATCTCCGCTTACTGAAGTCTTATCTATGAGACAAGTTTACGACCATGTCATCCAATGGCGTCCCAACTGATTGATGTTACCAGCGTGTAATGCTAGTCGTAGGGTCATCAAAATACTGAGATCTTTCTATTCGTGCGTTGCAAACAATGGGATGGACGCAAATTTTTCCTTGATAAAGGCAACAGTATTTTCTCATTGTATTTTGCAGAGATTACAAACTTCGAGAATTGGGATAGTAAGATAAACCTTAGAGCGCAGACTAGCACTTTGGGAATCTGGGAAAATAGGCGAACTGTACAGCGATGCAAACTATCTGCAGAGTGAAAGATCTTTGAGGAATGACAAGAATGATATGGATTAGACTAAGCGCTATTGAAATTTAGTGACTCGTGGACGGTTGGCAGCAAGTACGTCCATTTTGGAAGGTGAAACTCTATCCCGAATGCTATCACCCGACGAATGCATAAACGGCAAGTCCGTTAGGGAAGCACTATCTGATCTTCATCCTCAAGCAGCACCTATGATGCATAGTGCATTAAAATCGATAAGGATCACTTATAAAAATGTAAACGTCCGCAGTACTATTTAGGAGATAATAAAGTGATAAAACGTAAACACTTCAATCATAATATAGCAATTTAAATTTTACATATAAAAGTACAAATAAAGAATGCATTGACTGTGACTCAAACGCCTGCAGTGATATCTAGGATATAATGTAGCTGACATTGATGTAATATGATCAGATAACGATAATATATACAAATAACGATTCCATGACTGTGACTCAGATATATTGTAAATATTACATTTACAATATGACTGCATGATCGTACATACAGAGTACAGTTGTATACAGTTGAAATATAAAAAGTGTAATGACATTTTAGGACACGAAATAATCAAAGTTATGAAATACTTAAGTGCTAGTCCTTGATTTATCTTTTTGCTTATAAATATATATATAATGAATAGTTGCTAGGTCACACAAGGTGACTTTCGCATTGAAAACCAGCTACAGAATCCTTCCTTCATGATATCCAATTCCATACACCCTGACTACTAACGGCGCCATTGCCACAACCGTTTTCGTTTCGCCCGCTTTTTGCCACATGTTGGTAGCCCCGGGCTCGTCAGAAGGCTGACTACCAACTCTTCGCCTTTTGAAATTTGACTTATCCGAGATTCGAGCTGTCGCTCTCCGTACTTGGCTTGCGCTCTTGACTGCTAGGCTACGAATCCAGGATTGCCAGATTTCACACAGTATATGAAACCTTCCATCATGATATCCAGAAACTGCATTGTCCGAGATGCTTCTCTGGCATCTCGGACATCGATCTTCATGATCTCATACGATTATATAGAAGCAGATCATTTGTTTATTCGCGTTGATTTATGCTACTTATAAAATACGTTGTATCAGAATAAGGATTAGAGGTCATCAAGAGGAACTGCTATGCTATCAGGTTTCGGCCCCTAA